>DF241018.1:6961-67568 GCA_000507305.1 Breviolum minutum Mf 1.05b.01
GTAGTAGTAGTAGTAGTAGTAGTAGTAGTAGTAGTAGTAGTAGTAGAAGTTGGACCTCAATCATGTCTGGAGCTTTAGAGTTGGTTAGTAGTGAACCCAAGTGTCATTCTCTGTCGTTTGAACTGCCAAAGAACAATGCAGTCTGGAACCGAGATCTCACTGTCAGGACCTTAGAAAGAGGGTCAATTTGTCATGCCCAAGATGTTCACCTTTGTCAAGCACAGTACAAGTCGAAGACTGGGAAGCCCATTGGTAAGGTTCTGCAATTCAGATCAACACATGAGGGGTTTGGTAGAAGCTTAGGTAAGAGGTTTGGAACCTGCAACTGTAAGTTTCACGCCCCGTTGTCTGAAGTTTCATGGACCGACACCGGGTACTATAACCCAACTTTGGCTCGTGCCTTGATCAATGCGATAAAGGCTGTGAGGAGAGAATGCTGCAAGGGTTGAAACATTTTTGGGGTGTTTTGATTTTGTGTGTTTTTGTTGTTTGAAACGATTTTCGGTGAAACCTTTTTCGATTTCAACGACTTGAGTTTTTGTTTTGCATGAGAAGACACATTTCATATTTTGGCAGTCACAGGGTTAGTCTTGGAATCAAGAGTCGCTGTGATGCGTTGTTTGAAACTTCTGAATCTCTATGCACCGATCTTAGCGTTTTGGGCCTGGAGCTTAACAGCTGGTTGGGACCGTAGAGATTTCAATCTTGCACACTTTTCTGCATGTCAGTTCTAAGATGTCAGAACTTCACTCACGCCTCAACGGTAGGATCACCTTCTTTTTCTTGGAAGTCATTTCGTCGCACTGGACGATCTTGGTTTTGTTGGTTTTTTGATTTCCGCACCTTAGAGTTGATCAACCCTTGATCTGAGCCATGGCTGGACTGAACAAGTCAGAATTCGACTCCCTGGTGGGCCTTTTGGCCAGGGCTCACTACCATGGCGACACAGCTATGTTGGAGCAGCATGTTACCAAGGCTTATGATGGGTTGGTGAAAGATTCAGGGGTGCCTGTTTCAGATTTGCCACCGGTCCCGGGTGCAATGACAGCGGCGTTTGACTGCCGACTCGGTTTTGGATGAGTTCGACAATTTTGAATTCGTTGAAGACCCGGAGGAGATCTTATAGCCCACAAATTGGAGTTGGAAGCCATCCGGGATGAGATCGAGTCAGCCAACACTCCGGTTGTACCTACAGTATGGTGCAGCGACTGCTGCAGTGAACCGTGGTGGCATCCAAGGTTCTGTACCCTTGCCCAAGGGTGTGCTGTCAGATGAGGAGTGGGGCCTTACCTTGTGCGAGCTTCCAGCTGTTGCCTCGCTTGAAATGTCTTATGAACAGCTGCGTGATCGTGCCAGAGCGGGAGACACGAAACTACGTGGATACCTCTCGTGGCTTTGTGGCACCTATGGGCCGGCGGGGATCCGCCAGATCCAAACCTTTGGATCATGCCGCAGCCAGGGGTTCGATTGCGAAGCTTTGAAAGGAAGTTTGTTGGTGCAAAGCCGAAGTCTCGAGCAGCAGTTCCAAAGGCGAAAAGTTGGTCCAAGAGCTCAGCGTGATGGATGCGATGACCGTCTTGGGTGACTGGCATTGGATGGTCTTTGTCGGTTTTCTGTTAGGTCAGTGCATGTAGAATGGGCTTTGGATGGATGTGGCAACAGCGTTGTGGATTGCAATGTTGTGGAACCGGATTGGTATTGATCCGATAGCTGCTATGGCTGGTATGTGATGGCAGCTCATCTGTGACTTCTTTGAGTGTTTGGATGCTGGATGTGCCCGCTTTGGGTGGCTAGCAATGGATGGACTTTGCTGGTTTTCTGATAGGTCACGGGCATTCAGACATGTTTCTGCTGGCTTTCAATGGGCAGAGTTTTCTATGCATGGTTTTCTACTATCTTCGCTTTGGGCTATCTTGAGGCACAATGGTGACGATGATGAATCAGTGCTTTTGCTGATAGAAGATGGTAGATGGAATTCATCTTTGGGTGCAGTGGCATCAAGCTCGAAAGGGGGTGTGAATATATGGTACCCGCTGGTTCTGCGAGCTTGCTGCTTTCTATGACGTGCTGTGGCTGATTTCTGCGAGCTTTTGTGCTCACTTTGGTTTTCAGTGATGACATCTGGTTGCGAAGTGCTTCAATTGGATTTTTGCCGATTTTGCTTTTACGCTACTGGACAGCAGATATATGGCTTTTATGGCAATGGTGTTATGGTACAGCTTTTAAACCAGTGGTCAACATGCAATTTTGAGCAGTTTTGTGAAGTTTTCGGAGCTTGAAGATGTTTGGAAATAGTTTTGGTGAAGAACAAACCTTTTGAACGGAAAGGTTTTTGTCAACATGCAGTTTCGTGGATTTTGTGGAGAGATGTGACAATTTTTGAAACATTTCTTTTGGTTTTCAATGTAGATTTGATGTCATGACTTTGATTTCAGAGTCTTTTGGATGTTGCATCAGTTGCAACTTTTGTCCTTGAAAGGAAATTTGTTTTCCTCGTGATTTTTCCGTCTCAAGGAAGCGGAAACAACCAATAGGTCGACAGAACATAGCAAGCACGACACTTTGCTTGGTTGGTTGGGTGAAAAGAACGCTTAGTGTGGCACTTGACTTCCTGGTGAAACTGTGTTTGAGTTTTTGCTGTTTTCTGGAGCATCGCTCATACCGCCTCCGTAAGTTCCTTGGTGTCCAGGGTTTTGTAAGGTAGCGCGTGTGTGGCGCTTCACATGTGATGTGCGAGGCACCATACATTTCCAAAGCAGTAGCCCGGCGGGCTGAGGCACCCGGGAGCTGAACCGCAGGCAGGACTTCAGACATGAGTACATCCCAATGCTTGGCACTGTCCAATCCAAAGTAATGCAGCACCAAGAATTCATGGGCAGCCTTACTCCTGCCCAATGCAGTGACCTGCACGGTTTCCGTGCCTCCAAAGATGCCAGGAACATCGACCTTTTCTTCCATCGGAGCAAGCGAAGGTCCGTAGACCGACTGCCCTTCTTTATCCGATCTGATCGAGATATCCCAGGGGATAGGGTACAAGAGGTCCCTACCCCCGAGTCCCGTTGCTTCCACATGCAAGGTCTCAGGGAGGTGCCGTTGGATTTCAGCTGGAGAGGATAGGGGTCAGTGGGGATGGTAGGAGGGCAATTCTGTGCACTCGACCACACCACCACCCGATGCTGGGATTCCGCTTCAACCACCACGTTCTCCAAAGTAGCAAGTATAATTTTGGCATCAGCCCATTCAGCTTCAGTATGGATAGTGGCAGCAATCTTGGTGTCACCATGCCACCTGACCGCCTCAATCCACTGGTCATGGGGGAACTTGTCCGGTAAATGCCCTGTAACAGAGAGAAAGTAAATTGCGAGGATGGCTTCCAGGGGATACTCGATATTAAAGACCTTCTTGGAGCTGCTACGGTGATGGGTACGCTCATGTATGGAGCTCGGCTGCATGATTACTGATGAATCTTTAATTAATATGCTCAAGCAGAACTGTTGCCTGGCAGGCCCACACTTCCCTCTGCTGCTAGTTGAAGTCCTTCAGGACTATGTTACGAACTTTCATAAAGTACGGCGGTTGCATCTTATCGTGGAAGTACAATACTGTCCGAGCCAGAGAAATCACTAATCAGTTGTGGTTCATTCAGGATTGTGCGAGCACTCGTCGAGTGAGTCCATTTCGGCCTGATGGCTCTGAACCTCTGTTGAGATGTCGTCAGTTTGCATGGCTATGCATTGGATGGCCGCAAAGAGATGAGCGGTCGTATGTCCTCTTGGATACTGCTACGACTGACACACGTCTTGGATGAAAAGTCGTTCTTTCGTCTATTGAGTATGCAACACTTCTATGACTCATTTGCATTGGATTCTCCAATAAAGCACACGCAGGGATGCTCTTTACCTCTTCGACCTGTTCATTCATGTGGCCTCGCACGAGATTGATGCTCTCATCATTGGCTTCAGATTCGGAAGAGTGTGAGCGCATGCAAGCAGCCTGCACTGAAGTTGGGCGTGACTTCAAAAACAAAGAAACGTTTATCGGGTCGGAGTACCACAAGCTCCAGCGACTGGAATTGGTTCCTTAACGATGGCTCCTTGCCAGACTTTCCATTCCGCTACAGAAAAGTACAGATTACCTTGCCCGGATATCACCAGATTCACCGACTGGATACAGAGCTGCCAACCCCTCTGGGCTGGCTAGGATGATGTTTCTAATAAAATTCTAAGGTGGGTGACTTTAAATTCAGCAACATCCGTTAACAGGTACTCTCAAAGCGGATTTGGAACAACTACTGTGAAAGGTGCCTGCCTAAGAGCTGGTTGACGCAGCTGCCATAGTTGGTCCTGCACAGTACGCCGTATGCTCCAAGCATAAGAATCATTATCGGTCCGAAGTTCGTCATTCTCAGGCTGATTAGAGTATCGCCCTTTGGTTTCAAGGTGCGGCTGCAATAATCGCAAACGTGGGCGAACATTGCCCCATATACTCGGCACATCATCTTGACGAAGGGGCCTTGACTAGGGTTTGAATTCCACCGATGTCTACATGTACGAGGGTCAGCCGTGGACTCCAGACTCTTTAACCCACGTGTCAGAGATGACAGACCAGAAATCACTCCACAGGGCGTGCAACAGACATATGTCCATTGTAGGGTTATTTCTACTGCTGGTTTGTCAAAACCAGCACCACTTACTGTCATTGTTGTCAGGGCTTACTCTCTGCCACAGGGGAATTAAATGAGTTTCTTCCAGGCTCTTCTCTACGCCTTCGGGTCTATACCTTGCGTGGCTTCATCAGCCATCACGTGGGTGAACCTGCCGACTGTTTGTGATCAACCGACACGGATGTATCAGTGAGGCAATGGGCATGCAACTGACACTCTGTCCATGGTAGAACTACCCAACGTTACAGTACAGACTGGAAAGCAGCACACGGTGCACTCTTTCATCGCTGTCGGGGTCTATTACTGGACTACAGTGGAAAGGAAGGAGCTTCTTCCAGACTCATCATTGAGTCATCTGGACTATGGAAGCAGGAGTCATGACGTTGGGTTATGTGGGACATCCTAGAGTGGTATTTGCTACATCATCGCGGAGCAGTACTGAGAGGCATGGGGACTTTTCTGAAAGCGTAGTGTTTCACTTTTCTTACTAGGTGTCCTTTTTGGTTCTGGGTTTTCGGTTGTGGTTGTTTTGTGTTTTGCTGTCTTGTTTCTTTTGACTGTTGGTGACACCTAGGTATCTGTCTCACTTATTTTCTCATACGAGGGAATGGCCAATCAGATCAAAAGTATTGATGACCGTCTGAGCTTCAAGCGCGCACGGCACCGGCAAAAAAAAAAACATAGTTGCCTACACTGCATTGAACCTTGACTATTTCCTGCTGAAGACGTGGTGAGAGCCGGGGATAGCCGTGAAAGCCTGAGCTTGTTTCACCTTTTCACCCCGATTGGTCAGCGACTAGTTGTGGTGTTTGGTTGTGGGTGCCGGAGGTTTTTTGGTTTGCTTTTGTTTTGGTTCTTTTTTCTGTGCCTGACCTTTCTTTTTGTTTTTGTTACCGTTGTCTAACAATGACAAGCTATAGCACAGTTCAGTGACTGCCACTGTTGTAATGACGCGCGCAGCTTAGTTTAAAAAAAAAGTCCCGTAGAACGGTATGAAGCTAACTATGTGGGTGCTTCGGAGTTCATGACTAGGAGAGTGAATGAATGTCGAGGCAGGAGTGCCTTCATCTCAGCTTTCCCACATCGATACCCAAGTGAAAGTACTACTTCAAAATGCAGTATCTGTCCACCTGAAGAGACTCGTCTAGAACCACTTCCTGAACAAGTTCCTCTGAAACATAGGTCCTCTAGACCCATTTTCTGGGGCTTCTCCAGTCACAGCTCCACTTCCAGAACTCGACTCACTCCTTGAGTCGAAACCTGTCTCCACGAATTCCAGTTCCAGGTAACTGTCTTTCTGGGTTGTTCCACACACTGAACTACGCAGTCTAAAACAGAACCTAAACTGGCTCTTTCCTTTTTCCTTCGCGCGGAATAGCTACACCTTCAAGAAGTTACTTTGTAGAGGTCGCAAAACAATAGAAAAAAACAGCGCTACTTCAACTTCGTGGTTTGCTGGTGTTTGTAGTGTTGTGAGTTGCAGCAACGCTCGTCAAGATCTTAAGTTCTGAAATCTTGAAGAGTGGTCAGCAATATTCTTGTAGAAACCCTTGCAAACCGTGTCGTACAACTAGTATTCGCCTTCCACTCAAGATGGTAAGACACAAAAACCCATAAAAGCAAGAGCTACATCACTCCCGAATCAAAGAGTGGCAAACTGTCGTTGCCAAAGCCAGTATGCAAGTTAGCTGAACCATCGCATGCGGTCCTAGAGTTACCTCGTCTTCAGAGTCAAATATTCCTACATCTTCACAGATGTCGTTTGTTAACAAAGCACTCGGTGGTCTTGACGCCATTAGCACACGCCGTTATTCTCACTTTGACTTCGCTCACTGATGAGTGCTCCGCCTGGAACTTACCCAAACATCGAGCAAAAAACCATATTGTTTTTGATTTTGGATTTGGATTTTGGGATTTTGCAAAGATTATTGCTACTACACGCCGACTCAGGTCGGCGGATTCAACCGCTGTTGCCCGCTGATTTTTCTATTTTGCGCAAACATCATTTATGAAATATAGCCATCATGCGCCCTTCCATTGAAGTACGAAATCATCCTTCTCATTATTATTCATCTCCTTCTTAGTTCTTTTACATTGTCAAGAACTATAATCGGTTGGTGTGAGAACGGTTATTTTGGCATTGGTTTCCAATGTCACCAACATTTTTTTCCGTTTGAATATCCATCGCCACATAATTAAAGGTATTGATAAGATTCGTTCTTGTTGTTGAGAGAATGGGCATTATCAAATACATTTTTTTTGATATTACACCTTTGCATACGTAATTTCATCCTTCCTAAATTGCCGTTACTGTTTCATTCAGTATATGTCCACATAGTGAATGGCTGGTGTCCCACTTTGCTGTTTTGCGTTTAAAAATATCCTTTGTGTTGCTCCTTCAAAACTTATTGGCTGATTGACATGCGTTGATAAATTTCCTGAAATCTCATTTTCCAGTGCATTTTGCATCTTGGTTCATTATTTTTTAGCAGTATCAGTTAAATTCAATGGAACTAACTCAATTCCTCAATATTGTTTTTTGTGTTCCTACAGGTGATCAAGGTCCTATTGACAACTGTTTCTTTACTACTGTTTGCTTGCAACAATTGACACTTTAAGTAGAAACATGCACATGGTTATTGAAGAATGTTTGCAGTCTTACAACAGAGTAACATCATTACAAAAGGGCAATGCCACAGCAGGTTGACATTAACAAATTTGGGAGAGTGCACCGCCGCCAAAAGATTATGGTGAATGCACCCGTCTTTTAAAAATTTAAGTCTGCACTTCGCGGTCAACACATCTTTGTGAACTTTCATATTCGGTTTCTTGCACCTCAATAGGAAGAAGCGTTGTGCATCCAAAATTTTAGCCGTCCCGCGGCAGTCTTCTGTCGTAACTCCAACATTGTCTAAATACTTCAGGGAAAAAAAATGTATGTTTCATTTGCGCGTTGTTAGTCGTTCTTTTTGTTGACGCGATATGAGAGTTTTTTTTTCTATAAGTTTAACAGGTTCCCTTGTCCATGCAATTTTGTTTGTTTTTAGGAGTGATCATGCAAACTTACGGAAAAAAAATACTTCTGTAGCATTTGTTTTGGACATTTCATGGAAAGAAGTGGAGTAGAGGGTGAAAACGGTGAATAGGCAGGGTGAAAACAAGGCTGTACCAATTTTGGACTTAAGCTGAACTGGAACCATTTTTCCCCTTTTTCGATCAAAGATCGAGAACCCCAAAATTGGAAACAACATATGTTGCGGAAATCTTTTGCGACAAGAACGGCTTGTTCAATCAGGATTGAATTTGAGGCAACACACCATTTCCAATTCTGCCTACTTACCTGTTGCCACTTGTTCTATGTCAAAATAGCTTTGCAAGTTTTTATTCATTTGGAAGTACCGATGTTGCTTGTGGCGCAGAAAAATGAATGTTAATGTTAATAACCCAATTCTTGAAACCGAGACCCTCAAATACACCTAGATTTATCGAGTGCATAGAGCAGAATCGAAGTTGATTTGTCTCGAATCCCGGCACTGTCATTTGTGCGCATGGCATGCCGCAGCTCTTTGGAGCCTTCAATGTAGCGGGCATGGCGATCCGTAGTGTTTGGAGCTTCAGTGCCTGGACCTTGGCAATCCGAATGCTCGGTCACTCCCAATGCTATGCAACATCCAGATTTGCGTGATACTGCCATAGAAAATAATGTCTGAACAACTGGCATGCAACACAGCGCGCTGAATTTTTCTAGAGTTTTATGATTGAAAACTCAATCAGCAGTACAAATCACAAGCAGTCAGCATCAGAAGCATAGCATGTTGTTTTGCGAGTATAAAGGGTTCAATGATTTCTTTGAACCGCATTTTGTCAACAAACCTGCCAATGATGCGGTGCTGGTAGTAATACGTTTGGCTCAAAATATGGATTTTAGGAAACTCTCCTTGAGGTGGGTGTTTCAGGAGGGGACACGAAGCAACGAGATCTTCCCGGATCAGGATGATTCACTGTTGGCTCGAGACATTCTCTTTCAGTGTCTGATGTACGGGACCCGAGGCCTTCTTGATTTGCCAAGCCTATGGCAGTGTGAAGCCAAGCTGAAACTGGGAAGGGATTGTGAGGCACTTGATGACTGTCATGACTGACGAAGCCTTTGTGACTTAGAAAAAATCATGTTCCTAGTGCTGCCCGAGGAGAGTCGTCACAAGATGTCTCAGTATCAATCAGATGGCGAGTTGTTTGTGTTTGAGGGCATCATATTCACTTCTTTTCAGGGTCTCTGACTCAGACTTCCGAAATATCCTTCCGTTTTCTGTGAAAATACAACACTTGGTACTAATTTGATACTCCGTCTGTGAAACACACCAATGTAGGCAAGACCTGGTCTTTTTTGGGGTAGCCAGACAAACTCCATGACAAATTTTGGCAAGAGGCGACGGTCAAGACGTTCAGCTTTTTAGTAGCAGTTCTGCATCAACTTGAAAGGTCACTGAAACATACCTCAATCGACATGGTGATAGTTGGACATTCGGGCAACACGTTTGTGAAATCTTGCATCTTGCACTTCGAAACACCGCCTGAAGAGGTTGAGGTTGTTCTTACAGTTTTGCACCGAAGCTCAAAGCCGCAGACCATGAATGGCAGGTATGACTGGAAGATTCTGGATATGTAGGGATAATTCTCCAAAAGGAGAGGCATTTTCTTGAAGCCTTCGGCATTACTGTAAATATAATCGCGCGAAACGGCCATCCTTGACAGCAGAAGTCTCTTCAAACGGTAGCAGGATGGTGAACGCTTGGTGACAAGGGTACCCCATAGGCTTCTAGTACTTTCAGAGGAACATCCCCATGTCCAAAAAACTTCAGGATGTTCTGTGATTGACAAAAAATTTTAGGTAGGCGGATCCGCAATCCTCCGCATCCAATAGGGTTCGGTGAGCAGGATTGCACGTGCAGCGAAACCATGAAAGCAACGAGATTGGATGCATCTGATCTGATAGAAGAACGCATTCTTAGGGATAGTTGCTCGTTACTTCCCAGGGCACATTCAAAGTTCTTTTTTCGCAAAAGGAAACCGTCATATTTGGACAGACATTCCGTTTGAATCCAATCCCTTCAAAATTGATATTCCCCAACAAGTGTAATTTTCGTCCAAGCGTGTCATGGACGGCAATCACAACAGCAGGTGCAGAAGTTCTGGTTCTGTAGCAAATCAAGATGTCTTTAGATAGTGTTCTGCTCTTTATTTTTGGTTACTCTACCCAAGTCCAACGCGGATTCCTTGTACATAGAAGGATGCCCACAGGTTGTTCAAAGCTGACATGGTTTGAACTTTGAACGATATTTTGAAAATATTTACATAATTTGTGAGTCAATTGAAATGAATCCAAAGCAATGAGTCTGCCAGCAATCCAAACTTTAAACCATCCGAATCCACCCCACTTGAATGATTGTCCGATTTCGTTGTGGTTAGTCTTGCAAGATTTGTCCCACATTTCTTTGGCATTGGAGTCACGAAGCCTGGATCGCCGAAGCGAGAAATGAGGCACGAAAGCTCTGCCACAGGTCGGGAGATGGGATGGAATGATGACTTGATGCCAGTGACATCAAACATCATCCTGATCGAGGGTTGCTCTTATGCACAAGCGCCTCTTCTTTCTACACCTTGATCAATTTTGACAGTTTGATGAACATATTTGTTGGGCGAGATATCGTAGTAATTAGTAGTTTGTAATTACTATCACTAAACTTGACCTAATTTTCCATTCCGGCAAACACACCAAAAGGTCTAGATTCACTCCATGAGATCAAATTCATTGGACAAACAATTTGAAGGAAAGCTCGTCCAACCAACACAGGTTTTTTGTTGGTTCAAAATTGTGAGGACTTGTTGCAGATCTTCAGGACATAGTTATAGTGCAAGACGCAATTACTTTCAACTCTTTCGACCATTGATCTTATGATTTGCACAGATTCACAGTGGAAGTACGGTGGGTGCAGGGTCAGCCCAGTGTGCAGGGATCGAATGAACATGAATGAACCATCAGCACCGGGTTGTTGCGGATTTTTCTCCAACTTGGGAATCTTCATCAACGAATCAACCAGCCACTGTCTGAGTTCTTACTTGCTTTTCCTGGAATTGGTTGCCCCATTCAATGTTCTGGATGCAGCGGTTTCGGTGCCTTCAGGCCTTACGTGTCTTTTCGGGAATGCAATGAATATGAAAAATTTGTAGCTTATGAGCCTCAGATTAGCTAGCATGATGCGCGGTTACGAGATTCTTGGAATCCATTCCCACTTGTTCAAGCTTCGAAGATCCAGACGATCTCCCCCCGGAGGTGATAGAGGCAGTGCAAGGGGCAAAAGAGGTGCAGGGCTCGGCGGGTGAATCCCCACAAGTCGACAGAGGGATATCGGGCATCGGGATGGCATCAAGGCAACGGACCTTTGTTCAAATTGCCGGGACAAAATGGTGCCTTGGGAGCCATACCCAATACATTCAATACCTCAATTGCAGCTCCTTTAGTTCCGCACTGCAGTCCGTCGGGACATTTGGGCCAGGTTGTTGGCAATTGGTGGCTTATTTCGGTGAAACCTCCTAAACCTCTAAAGCGTGTCATGTCTTTGAACTCTTCTTCAAGAGTTCTTCGTATCAAAGACGTATTTGTTTCAGTTTGTCGCAGAAGAACATCAGCTGAAAGAGTAGTTTGGTTTCGAAAAGACAAGTTGCACGATATTTGGGGAATTTTGAGTTAGATTGGCATTTGTTTGATGGACATCAAAGGATGCCGGGATTGTTTTGAGATCTTTCTCCCAGCAGTATGTGCTGTGAGTAGTGATGGTTTTGCAGGGATCCACAGTTGCCCCTTAATGAATGGGTAGGGAAGCAGAGGCACACCATTAACTTATCGTGATTTTTCCGTGGAACTTTGAGTGACTTCACCCGTCAATCAAGTGTTTCATGCAATTGTGGTCCTTTTTGATTTATGGCAAGCCCAGATCTTTCGTTGTCGTCAGCCACTTGACTTTTGGACCTTCCTCACAGTTTTGTGAAAGCCCCCATTCCTAATGCTAATGGATTGTTGAAATAAAGAGTCCTCAATTAAGTACTTGGATGTACCTGGTACCTTTGACATCCTTGACTACCAGACCTCGTACCAGTTGTTGATCACCTGGGGACGATTGTATCTCAGGCGAGCATGCTACGATTAAATTCAAAATTGTTCCAATAGCCAAGCCTATGATTCATATTGAACTCCCACTTGATCATGGAGTTTCTTCAAAGACAATACTGCAGAAAATCAACTAGAATGGATGCAAGCCGGCTGTGAGTGATTTCATCTTACGTAACGGATGAAAAGCGTTCCCACAATGGATCCTTCTTGTATCTCCTTGTGGTACGGTCATCGGTAGATTGATCCCTCATTGGTTGGGTGTAACACCTGCAAGAATGGGTCTTTTTAGTTGAGCCACTTGGGATTCATGCGCTTTTCCTGTTGAGTGAGTGATCAGCTCCATTTGCTAGTTCGGCCAAATTCCTGGTACATTGGGAAAGTCTTTTGACTTCTAAATTCCAATTTGTTGCAAGTGATCCAAGAGCATCCAAGCACTAGCTTGACTTGGCATCTCAACAGCATTTACTAGCTATGACTACATTGTGAATGATATTTTGTGTCATTAGCAGGGCAAACTGAGCCTCCTAACATGAGATCTCTTTCCCCAAACAATTTTTTCGTTGGGCTTCCAAAGGTGTTGGTGAATGTGTCCGCATTAAAGACCCGTGGTCTTTCTTCATTTGTCTCCCAGCATTGGTAGCTGTGGCCTCCCTGAGCTTTTGTCTGTCGGGGTATCTGCCGCGCAACACCTTTGTTTTCATTTTTCGCTAAAATTAGTTTTGGAGTATTTGTTTGATGGCCTGAAATACAGGCAGCCGGTGCGGCCAACGATGAAGCGGAGCGCGCCCAACGGTCCATAGGCCGGGTGCTTTCAGAAGCTGGGAGCTGGGCAAAGAAAACCTACAGAGAGATCAGGAGAAATGATTGCGCGTGACCAGATATGCAGTATATGTTTTGTACTTGGGTCAAATTGAGATGGCATACGTGATGATGTGATTGCATACTCCATAGAGTGACAAAACAGCAGGTTCCACACTTGTCCGAGGTGAAACTCTGCAACAAAACAGATTTAATTTTGGCTTTCAGAATGACCAACACCTCTACGACGTGGCGAATCAACACATCAAAATCCATTCATCCGTTCCTTTCTCCTTTCATCCATCCCTTTATCCATCCATTCCTCTATCCAAGCACCTATTTACCCATGCTGACTGAATTTGTTTGTTGCTTGAGATGTTCTCAAATGGTCTTTGAGATCAGAAGTGTAGTTTTATCAGAATGAAGGGTCTGGGTGGCTTGAAAAGGCAGCTGCGGGATTTTGTTTGTTCAGTGGACCCCATGCCGCCATGTTTGCCTATCGACCCTAAAAGTGGTATGGGTCAAGTTAGGGACACGAGGGAACCTACGGATACAAGTTCCAAGTAAACCCTAATGGTCGAACCTAACCTACGTAAATAAAGCTGTAGGTTTCAGCGAATCTCTTTTCGAGGCTTTTCGAAGTGAACACATGGTGTTTCTCTCTCAACTGAGGCCAAGTGGAAGTTCTCAGCAAATCGCTCCCGCAATTGTCCTCCAAGGTGGAAGGGTTCACCATGGTGACGACGTGTTGGTCCCGATGCAACTCATTGCAACTCCAACCATTCACGATTTTCAAGTTTAGGAGTCTCAAAGTCTCGTGAAAGTCGTGAAAATGACTCGGAATCAACGATTTCTGATGGGTCATAGCTTCATCTCTTGAAAATCCTAAACCAATTTTGCTTTATTCAGAGAGGGATTGAATCTTCCTCTTCCTGGTCTGGAGATAAGCGGAGAAAGCAGGTATTGGAAGTAGTACACTCCCAGCTTTCAATTCCGCTTTTCGCTAGGGAAGATGATTTTATATGATATCATTCGTAAAAACCTCTTTTTTGAATGAGTTTCACAAACTGGAGGCGGAGGATGCTGAAAAGAGAGCAGAAGAGCGAGGGATCTCAGGGATCGTGGACTAAAGTCGCGTCGAAATTTGTTGAGTGCGATTTCTGATTTGTGACAACTAACAGAGTGGAAGAGAATCATTGGGCGGTTTTTGTGTGTTCCAAGTTTCTAAATGTGTCGGTCATGAGTCATGTCCCGCTTTCATTCGCGTCAACTGGAAGATTTGCCCGAATCAATTCGTATCTTCCAGGTGGCTTGAAATCTCCAACCCATTCGAGCAATTAGAAGTTCAAAAAAGGCAGTCCTTTAGAAGAACCAACGTAGACCAAACTCATCAGTTGTTATGCTTCACATAGAATATTTCCTTGAAGACAAGCCCAGAAGCTAGTTCCGAGGGATCAGTTTTCAAATTCCATGTAAGGTCCGGCCGTTGATTGGAGGATGTTTTTGGATAATTCATTCGATTGAACTTCCACCTAGTTGGTGTTCCTGGACTTGGGCTTTACATGACTTTTTGTGGATGGAATGGCTCAACCCCGTCCCCTGGATGGCGACAAAACATGATGAAGATATTTTTTTTTTTGATTTTCTCTTTATGCAACTGACACAACTGTGTTCTGCATGTCAGCTTCATTGCTGAGGGCCCTGAAACAAGCAGAAGATGCGCAAAAGAAGGCAGAGGACACGAATGTTTACGGAAGCATTGGTAGTTGGCCATACATTTCCTTTGAAAGACTGGAAGCTTCAACAGAGTGTGTAAGGCAGCCCTCGCTTAGGGTCCCCTCGCTTAGTACCCGTGCCTCTGAAGCTTTATTGTGGAACCTGATTCCATCAATCACGCCGACAGTTTCAGGGTTCTTCGACACATTCTTCACTTCAGTGGGATCAGTGGGCTACACATAACCCTCACAAATGGATGATTCGGCGACGCAGCAAATGCATCATGTCATGTGAGTATGGTGCATGGTCCTTGGTTACGTTTCTGACTCATCAATATCAATGATTCGACTCATCACTTGGCAGCTAATGAGCTTGGGAAGGAACTGTTGAAGACAGTGGAAGAGCAGCCTGAAACTGAAAAATCGGGAGCTAGGAAAATGGGAGGAACAGTTGCTGCGGCCCATTCTTCAATACTCTTCACACTTCAAGACTTCAAGAATCCTTTTTGAGCACTGAAACTGCAACTCTCTGGACTGCCCCACACTGTGTATCGGAAACATTGTCCACCCAGGGTGCTTCCAAATTGTGTTGCAATCATTGTTTGACCTTTAGACTTCAATGACTTCACAAGGGTACTCCACCTGACATGGAGAATCTCTTTGTAATCCTGGAGATTTAAGACCTTTCCATCAGTGCAGGGTTCCTTCCTCCTTTTCAAGCTCATATGAGGTCCTATGAGGCAGCCGCCAAATCTGCCAGGACCGGCCGGCAACCATACATTCCATGGCAGCCAAAGATCAAAAGCAAGTCTTGGCGGTGGACTCGTTGCCTAGTGTCCTAGAATTTTTCAAGTGTTGATGACAAGCAGCATTTATCTTTCGGGGGCTTCTTGGAATGATATGTACAGCATATCTTGCTTAGAAGTTCACACGGCAGGCGTCTATAAATCTGTATATCATGTACACGATGCATGTCTTATGTACGTGCTCTTGCATACACACGTACATATTTGGAGGTCGTACAACGTGCATCCCTTTTTCGCATTTGCTTCGTAAGAGTAGACTCTGTGTATAAATGTCATCAGAGCATGGTCAGAGTACAGAAATACCCCAACGGACCTTTACGTGCTGCAAGCTCGGAGGAAGGAAGTGCAGCGTTTGGAAATGGACGCAGAGAACCACTACAAGTCTTACTTGTCTGATATGACGTCCGTGACACCAAGTCACTAAGCCATGGGGGAAGGGAGGATTTTGAGGATTTCAGACAGGTGGATTGGAGCATCAAAGCTGTACCTTTGTTGAAAAGCTGACAGCAGCAACTTGAAAGATACACACATATACAATCATATACAACCTTTTTCAGATACCTATACTGTATTAGTCATATACCGTACATATGGGTTTTATATTTGATGCTATAATCACGAGATTCAACTAGTTGAATCTTGTGGCAGTCACGGCCAGTTGGCATGTAGTTGGAGCACGCTGCGTAGATGGCCGTGGTGTTTTAAGCTATTTTTACTTATTTCTACGATAACAATGTAGTTAAGATTCTTTTCGCAATGGGTCCAAATGGGTTCAATGCGTGTGAGGTGTGTCGGTGAACGGATTTGCAATCCATGAGCCCTGAGAAGGATAGTATCACCTTCCTGCTTTCAAAATGTTAGGAAGTATGTGGATTCTTCAAAGAGCCAAGCAGGAAAAACGGGACGAAACAGTTCGAATTGATGTTTTTGCATCCCAAAAATTCAGGTTGACAATTTTTCAGGTTCAGCCAGGGGCGGGTGGCAATTTCAGGAGCCTCATGGATCAGATAAACTTAAACGAATCTGACGTGGGAAGTGATGATTTGATTTCAGCATCCATTTAAAAGTATTGAAGCCTTGGCACAGAAAGACTAAGAAGCAGACATCTTGCAAGCCTAGTCCTCATGGGTTTTGAGTCCTGCTCCACTGGAACGTAAATCAACTCAGTAAACCAAATCTGGTGAGCCTTCGGCTAAGGAAATCTGGTGAGAATGGTGAAATACAGGGGCAACGGCTCCCCTTCGTTGATCATTAAAAAGACAATATATAGTTATGTAACTTATGTACATATTAGATATGTGATATTTCATTTTATGATTAACTCTTCATGCTGCCAAAACATATGGAATGTTTCCCAATGTAACCCGCCTTCCAATCCAGTGGACTCGAGAAATGGGCTGGTCACTGTACCCTCAGTGTCCGCATTTATCATAGCCTGAAAGTACAAAAAACACAATTCTGAAAGGCTGTGAAAAGGAGGATTTGCAAAGGACCTGTTTGAAACCAATCACATTAAAAACGTGTGTTGTTGTGACTAGAGCAGTGGTCCAAAGTTCAACAAGTTGATCTCTCTCGGCTTCAGGCTGTCCAGAGTCTCGCCTATGGATCACTCAGCTCAGGCGCGATGCCATGAAGAACTCAGGATCCCTTTCAAAAAAGGAATGGCCTAGCAAAGGAAACAGCAAATTGCAGCCTATTCCAAACCACCCAAAGCAAGAAGGTTGAAATTCCATACTTTCCGATCCAAAAGGATAGATGGTTGTGTTTTCTTTGGCTCCCTTGCAGGTGGAAAAAGTGAAGCAGGCACAACAGCCTTACAAAGATGCCGAGCAGAAGGCCCAGCTCCAATTGTCACAATATTTAGAGTTGGGAATGTGTGAATCATGTTAAGCTTGCTAAAAACAAACATGATAACCATCCGTTGCTGTTTATTCCCTCATTTGGGACAGACCCATTGTTGCACAGAGTAATTGCTAGCAAGAAACCATGCAATGTAAATAACATATCATCTGTCAGCACGTGATTTTCACTTTCACAGTGATGTTTTGGGGCATCTGTGATCCAGATAGATACTGTACATGGTTGCTGTCTATTTGGGGGATTTATGTATATATAAAATTATGCGGGACTTCATTAATCTTGGAGGTCAAGAAGTAGAATAGTTTGAAGTTTAGCATTTTTGGACGTCTGGTTTAATGTTTGGTTAGTTCATAAGGAAAGGCAATGGAAGGAATGGTCATTGTTAAGAAACAGCAAAACAGTTCGGGGAAGAAGCCCGAACCCGCGGTGATAAGTTTCAAATTCAATCAGATCATATACGCTTTTGTTCATTAGATGTGGTTGACTGTCAATGGGCTGAAACCGGAAGGAAAAGACCAAAAAAGGAAATCTCTGCCGTTCAAAGGTTTGCGTTGTACACAAGCCGATCATCGAAATGCAAAGTCCAGTATTGACGGACATCTACAGAGGTCATTTAAAGATGCAGAGTTCCAGCTTGTCGGCAAACAGGATCATGTCAGAGCTCGGAGAAGGAGTGTAGAAAGATCACGGGTGCGCACCGCAAGGATAATAGATAAAAGCAAGGGTGCTAAAGAAGTTAGCTTTGGTATGCGTTGCATCCCCATGCAAGCTGCATGGCATAGCCAATTCCACTCTTGAAAGACCAAGGGACCAGTAAAATTGACACGTCCAGACATCCAACTGCCTGTAATGCAGCTTTGGTCGCAGGTAGAAGGAACGGTGGAATCTTACAACAGCATGGGTGCTCAGATAGCTGCTTGTGCCAGACAGTTATGTTCAGATACTCGACTTGTAGATGATTGTAGGAAGGGAGCAGCTTGGGTTGTCAGTTGGCATCCAACCTGCAAATTTTTGAAAGAAGTAAGAAGAGTGTTTTGGATGTTTTTGGGAGGATTCTCCGTGACCTGGCTGTAATTGACCCAGATTTATAGGGGAAGGGGCTGTGGCTCGAAATGATTGACCCAAAAGAAGATGCACAAGAATTCCAAACGTGACCAAATCTGTGGTTTATCAAGCTAAAAGATCTTGAGCCATCGGCACAGGGTGTGTCTCCATGTTTTTGTTGAGGTTCCTGGTTTTGGTGGAAGATGCTTTCCCAACAACATATAATATATCTACACATCTTTTGGTTTGGTCAAACCCTAGTGAGGCAGGTGATGTTCCTCCTTGGATGAGTCAATTTGGGTGGAGTCCAACGAATTCACCAACAGTTTGATGGAATTTGAGGTGGGTAGAAGGTTCAAGTTGGAAAGGGGTTTTATGAGGTTTGTGTATTTCGCACATTTACTGGATTTTGTGGTGAATTCGTTTCAGCCTTGAGACAAGTCAGGTTTTGACTCCGAGGACCCCAAATCCAGCAGTGAGAAACACCTGCAATGGTTGTATGCTGTTCCGTTTGTGGATATAAAGCAGCTCGTGCAGTTCAAAGAAACGAAACAAAGTACCATTTTTAGTGTGAAACGAAACATGCCACAAAGATCATTTCCTTTCAGATCACCCAGAACTTCCGGATCTGCTTCGAGGCCTTGCAATTTCCCTAGCCAATGAGGCGTGGTGGAGCCGTGATGGTGAATGTATGTGTTGAAATTTGGGAATTTGGGATCGATGGTATTTCCAGTATTCTCATGTCAAAATACTGTAGCAATATTTTACAGATTGTGAATTTTCGATTTAGATGAGACGCTACATTGATAATTCAGTTGCAATTGTTCTATAGCAGTTCGGCATTTGTCTGACCTGTTGCCGGGAAGATGGAAGCCGACCCTCTTACATCCATTGTTATGAGTCTTTGAGAGGGGAAAGTGGACCCAAATCACAGCGAAAAAAGATGAAGTTTGGTTGGCAAACTTCCATAGTGAGTGGTGGATGGGTGTGTGGGTGCGTGCGTGCAGCAGACGCTGACATCAACTCAGGGGCTTTTTTTCTGAGTCTTTTGGTTGTTGTCCCCTGATAGATGAACAGATAAAAGTGGTGCAGCAGCCTCCGATGCAACAAGCCATGCTGACTCCGGAAGCTTCTGGGTAAGGTCGCCTGTAGAAGAATTGACTTCCAACATACTGCCTTCTGGGTTGAGGGGACGTCATTTGAGCTGATTTACAACTACCTGCGTCCAGGCCTTCTTATGCCTTTCTTTTGTGCCAGGTGATTATGTACACCGACAAAGCCAAGAAGCTGGCAGACACTGCAGTGCAGGAACAGGTGAGCAGTGACGAGCCATAGTGTCTCCTGCGACCAGTGTTGATTTACTGAAGGTGAAGCACACTAGCAGTGCCATTATCATCACCCAGTATCAGTTCATTATCCGTGAGACAATCTAGTCGCGATTGCAAAGAATAAAGTTCTCATGAAGCGTCATCTCACCATGGCTTGGGAGATGAAAGGCGAGTGGCAGTGCTGTGCTGGCAGCCAAGCACATGTTAGAGGTGGCAACCTGAGCACATTCTAGTGATGACCAGGAGTACTTCTGGTGTTCATATTTTTGAATTCTGTTAGGCTGTGAATTGCTTAGCACTTTTGAGGTCTGAACCGGCATGTAGTTCTGTGTGTGTGCTTGTCTTGCAATCTTTGTGAATGTGAGAACCGGCCATAAATCTGACATCTTGGATCTGTTTTTTTTGTTGACCGGGTGAATACAGTCAAATATTCGCCGATGGTCGGTATCAAGCACCAAGCCATGAAAGGCTCTCGCCTGGTAGAATGGTAAGACTCGAATCTCGAGTTTTATATCTCTTGGTTCTGTCCCTGGTCTATTTCCTGTACTGTACGACGCGAAAAGGTGGTTTCCTTTGACCATTTCCAGCGAATCACCCATTTATGATTTGAAGATGTATGCAAATTAAGTATCACAACAAGTATATGAGTTCAAAATAGTTCACTCGGATTCCTTTCTAGCTGAGTTGCCCAACCATCAAGCAACTCCTAGAAGGCACAACCGACGCAATCCCCTCAACTTCACTTGTTGGACTTCGTTTGCATGGAGTGAATTGAGTCTTTGGAAGTGCAGGCCACCAAGTTGATGCACATGGCAAAGGAGAAGAAGGTGGTCCTTGCAACATTTTGTTTCAAGGACGTAGATGAGATAGTCCCACTGATTTGATTGTTTCAGTGTTTGTGCGTCTTTTCCCCAAGCATTTCGCCAAGTTTTTTTTTCTCTCTCTCTCTCTCTTTCACTCTTGTAAAACAAATTGTTTTCATGTTTTCTTTATATTTCTTTTCCTGGCCTCCCGAACCATGAGGGAAAGTTACTAGAAAGAGGAGCTTGAGTTGGGTGGCCAGCAATTCTTGGTTGATTGGCTGACCCTGACTACTCCAAAAAACTTGCGCATGGAAATTGTTGAAAACACTTCTGTTTCTAGGAATTGCTTCTCTTCTTGTAAAGGTGAAGGTACAGCAAGAGGGATTTCTTCCATCAGTAAAGCCGCAAAGTGAAAAGCATCTGCTTCTCACTTTGCGAGGTCAGGAATGATGTTTGTGTAATATGTAGCTATAATTAGTTATGATTATTTATGTGTAGATACCTTTATATCACGCGTACATACATATCATAGAAAGCTCTTAGTGATTTTAATCTCTGTCCCTTCTAGATGTTGGACCAGTCAAGAGATCTCCGTGTTTACATCGGGCATTGCTGATTCGTGGGAAGGTGCGCGCTCTGAAGATCCGGGAGTTGGCAGAGAGGCTGAACAGCCAGATCCTACCAAGCTACAAACAGGTGGAGCCGCGCAGGGTCGACTTCTCGGGTAAACTATTGGACTTGCATATGGAGATGAGGGGATGTGTTCAGGAAACTTTCTGGCAGTTACCAGGCGTCCAAGGTTTTGGAAATTCAGCCCTGATTTTGAGGTACGACTCGCAGTAGAAATAGCAGATTCGTTGCTTTTGGATTTACCTGCGTCTGACAGGTTTTTTTTTCTCAAAATTTGACCACCCCCTGCTCAGCCTCCTGCCAAACGGTTGATTCCCTAAATTCCAAAACGACGAGGTCATTGTGCTAATTGTATATATATATATATGTCATTGCAGATTCGCTGCAACTTGAAACATCATGCAATTTGGGAATAAGAAAAAACAAAGGGCTTTACTGGCTACAACCCATCCAAGTGCCTGTAAATATACTAATAATACTGTATCTTTCAATATTTGTGATTGTATTAAGTGATGTAGTACATTCAATATACAGCATATACATATATCTTTGTCCATACCCCTTCCGAGGTTTTATATGTGTCTACTGTCTAATTATATATTTGTTCTTTATGACAAATTTACCCCAAACGTATGAACTTGACATAACTGTTCTTGATCCACAGCTGAAGCGGTAGAGTTTGTGTGGGCCATGAAGCAACAAGGAACCAAATCCCCGTTGCTTCATCTCACTCGTCACTCCGTCACTTCATCTCAATGACGTCTCTTTCAGGCTGTGGACGTTGCAGCGCTGCATGCGTCCTTCAGCGGTTTACAACTGTCGTTGGAAGCACAGAGGATCTAAGGAAGGATGGATGTACCTGGATGTACCTGGGTGAAGCGGTGAAGTTGTACGTGACGTAAGTGTAGCTCATTGGCTTATTGAAAGCGTGAGCAAGTGGATTCAAATCCGCGTGGTCGTGATCTACTAAACTTACTAAACTATATACACTAATCACCTGTCATGAGCATCAGAGTCCTCAAAAGGGTTGCGGCGACAGCCAAGCCACTATGTCACTAGGCTAAGAAAGACTTTGTGCTTGTGGACTTGAGGGTCCCAAGCTTCTCCACTGTTCAGAAGTTCAACTTCATTGGAAGATCTTGGAGCAGTACGCCACTGCTCCGATTTCATGAAATTTCCGCTTTCTTCATACTATTGTTTGCCAAGCTATCTGGCCATTTCTTGCATAACTATGGTGACTATAAATATCATAACTACTTAACTCATCTTCCCTCTTGCTGTTTATCCAAAGTTGTGGGATTCCTTATCCAACATGTTAAATCTACGCACCTTTACACATTTGGATAAAATCTGGAATTGTGAGAGTCAAAACCATAGCAAAGGTCAAACATCTTCTAAAATATCTAAAAGGGAGCTTCTGGAAACAATGGATTCCTCCAAAGTTTCTTTTGGATTCTACACGTAAGAATATTGCCTATGCTGCCCATGTTGCCTACAATTGGTTTGTGTAGTATTTGGAGGTTAAATCATATCGCTGAACTTTTGCAGTTTGATGCCAAGGCAGAAGTCTCGACTGCGCAAGGCTTAGAGAGACAGCTTGCGGTTGTAAAACAGATGCGCTGTGGGATGAAGGTGGGTAAAGCTGTGGATACAGGGGGAATGGAGCATTGAATTTAGCCGTAAGGAACTTGTGCCAGTGAGCCAAAATTGGAATGTCACATGCGGGAAGATAACATCGTCTCCACTCAGACTCTCTCAAAATGATTTTTGCCTGTAACACCGTCGTTGGAGGGTTATTTCCTATTCTTGTTTCACCAACGAATCGTGGAAAAGCACAAGTGAGTGTGATATTGTCCATGACCATACCAAGCATCCGCCCTATGGCAGAGGAATTTTCTCCTCATCTTGTCTTACTTTTTACAAAACCCTCCCGAAAACTCGGGGGTGAACGCTTGGCTTACTGTAGTTGTTTGTTTGTTAAATGTCCATCCAGAAATAGGTCAGACTTAGCAGATGTGCTCCCAACAGCACTAAATTATGGGATTTTGTCAAGTTTGATATGGTGAAACATCTCAAACTGCTTGTATCGTAGGGTTTCTCTTTGTGTGAACTCTTGTGATTATTGTCTGATCTGACTGAATTCTTGGGATTCACTCCACGGAGACGGAACAAGCGCCGCATTGACTGCCCACCCCAAGAATTGCAGAGTTGAATTCCTCTTTGGGTGTCTTTCAGAAGGTCTTACGAGGCAAAATGTTCCAGAAATTGGGGTGAGCCAGAGTTCGGCTGTAAATGGCTTTCAGTTTGCCTGCACATACAGTATCAATACAGACTCCGTGTGCCTCGTGGATTGTTGTGCTCGCTTATGAAGGCATGGATTGTCTCATTCTCATTCTCATTCTTGTTTAGGGATGAGTCAAACCCGCCACTACACTTTTGGCTCTTTTAGCTTCAAAGAGGTACATGGCAGGTGGTATGTCCAAGAATGAAAAGGCTGCAGTTGTGTGTTGCAGGTCATAGAGAAAAGCGTGATGAAAGCGAATAGCAGAATAGCACAATGCTCAGCGAATTTCGCTGCTTTATACTGTCCTTCAAGCAGCAAGTCTGAGAGGTGAACAACTTTGCAAATGCAAGGATTTCAGATTTTTGGAGTCTCAAACCTGCCACAAAAATCAGTTTCCAGGGATCCAAGTTTGAAAGATTCCAAATGAATGCCTTTGCATCCTTTTGCAAAAATCGAGACCGCTAGATCTAGGGTCCCTAAAACCCCAGACACGCATCCTAACCAATTTCCACTTTTCAGAGAGATACTCCTTCCGCTGCTCATGTCGTTGTTCCGCTGTGGCTGGTGGATGGGGAGATGGATGGGGACAAGATGATGGTGACGAAGACATCAATTCTTGAGCAATCAAAGGCGTGCTGGTGTGGGGACTGTCAAAATTACTGATATGCCACTAAGATGAAGCAAGTCTTCCTCGTGTTGATTATGCGATTGAAACAAAGTGCTCTGGTTGCAAATAGACCTAGGAACCATGGCAGGAAATTCTATTCACAGTAGAGATTTGTGTGGCGTGTAGGTATGTCACATACGTGTCATGGGAAATCCTGACGGTCCCTTGTACCACGCACACGGTGCTGCACAGAACGTGTTGCATTTACTAGACGCGTTGGTGAGCTTGTTGCTGCAGTGAGTATTTTTCACAGGTGGAACACCCCGGAAGTGTCTTCTGGGCATACTCCAATTGACTAAGTCTAGTCTAGTTGCAGTACTGTATATGTTTGAAGCAAATATCTGTATGATGCAATATTTTGAAAGAAGCACATCTCATACCTACAGTGATTTTTCTCAGATGGTCGAGTGGAGCAAGTAGAGTGAGATGCATAGAGGAGGTTTCTTGCAGTTTCTATAAGATTCAACAAGCACTTAGAATCGTTGGCCAGAAGCTGCAAAGATGAGGATTGTAGTTGTTGTGACTTCGCCTTTCTTGGCAAACATGGTGTTTGACAGTCAGACTCCGGATCAAAAAGTGTAAATGCCACATACAAGTGAAAGACTTAAGTGCAGTTTCCAAATGCATTCATAGAAATTGCAAATTCTCCTCTGTATCAATACAGATTGCGTCGAATGAAAACAAAAACGAAAGAACAAGAGAGTTGAAGAGACGAGGCATTTCTAGATATTTCTAGCTTTCTGAGCATACGAGGGTTGCTGCGAGGCGGAGTTGCTCTGCTGGTTGGGACATTTGCGATACTTGGACAGGCTCTGCTCCTTGGAGGTGAAAGCCGATGGCCAAAGGGTGAGTGCGGTGATCGTCCTCGTTGACGGACCAGTTGAGGCTGGAACCCAAAAGATTTTGATTTCTCATAAAGTTTCGTAAAGTACTGAAAAAGTAACGACCTCTCAAGTTAGCATGGTTTATGGTTAAGACTAAGACGGTATCTGATCGTTTTCGATCCCCTAGCTTTCATTCTTGATTCTTGATCAATTAAAATTAAAATATTAATGCTTTCGCAGTAGCCTGTCTTTAACAAATCAAGAATTTCACCTCCGGCTTAGGTGACACAGGTGACAGAGGTATGAAGGGCTGTGCAAAACTCACTCCTGGACCCTCCAGAAGTTTGTTTCTCTCTGCATGAGCCAAGGCAGTGACCCTTTCCTGCAAAGTGTTGTGTTCCGAGGATGCACATGGAGGGACGGAAGTGTGGAGCCAACGAAACTTATGGAACCAATGATTCTGACCCACATCCATACAAAAGTCAAAACGAATATCTTGTGTAAATCTGAAAGCTGAAAATGCCTCGGAAGCGGAAAGTCAGCTTGCAACTATCCATTTCTCGTGCGTGGAGCTCTTTTTAAAGCGAGTGATGTTGGGCTGTCCAACCTTCGTGTGGAACTAGGCCACCGCCCAAATATCAAATAGACAAACAGAACTTGAGACAGCAAAGAATGCAATTATTTGTTGTACATAGGCTTAGCTTGGCTACTGGATTTTGTTCCCTGCGGGACGTTTAATGTTCCGCAAGGTCAGAATTGTGTTTGTCCATAGAGTGGAATCCCATCAATGTGATGCCTGCCTTGTGGGCAGACTGTTCCAAGGCTTTCGCGCTATGCAAAGGTTTTGTGGCTTTGCAGAGATTTATTCGGGGGAATGGGCCTGGGCAAATTTCGGTGAGCCAAACCACCTCAACCCGCAGGAGGTTTCTACAGGAAGCATTTTTTTCTGACCTTGACGTGATTATTTGGCTTTCCAGATGGGATAAAGGTGGCCGCAAAGGGGAAACAAGTCATGGCAAGTATTGGATGATTTGGCACTAGAAATCCTGACTGAAGTCGGGTCTGGGTTGATCTGGGTTGAAATCGCAACAAGACGGGGTGGATTCACAAGGAGGCAGATGGCCTATTCAACAGGTTTGCTTTCAAATAAAAAGATTCAATCACCGCGGATCAAAAGGAGCCGAAACGCTCCGAATACTGGCCGAATACTCGTGATGAATTGACTGCCGGCTGCAGAAGTTTCAGTAGGCCTTCCTGTCCGCATGTCTTGGCTCCCAGGTCCAGGGAGAAGAATTTGACACCGAAAGCTTTGGTCAAACACTTTGTCGTGGGTGTCAGAGTGCCTCACTGCATCTTGTTGGTGGGGGGCATCCAGGGAATCGGGAGGATTGAAATCATTGCGGCATGCACAGTGACAGGTGAAAGAAAAGGAAAATTTAGGGTCTTCTTGGTGAAATGCTTCAACAGCTCAACATGTGCGAGCATGTGCTGGCATCTACACTCATCTCATCTAGCCTCATCTCAACATGTGAATGAAACGGAGCTGTACATCTATTTTAACTTTCAAAGGTTTTGGGGCCAGACTTTGAATGCATTTGAAGAGTTTTGGAGCCCCAGGATCCAAACCAAATGACGAACACATAGAGCCTGTCTGTCGAGCCGTAAAAGACAACAGGAATTCAAGATGATTACAAGCCTCTCTCCCCAGGAGTAGCAAATAGTCATTAGTCTCTAAAATGGTTAACCCTTTCATGTTTAAAAACAGAACGATTACAAAATGATTCCACTAGATAGATATGTATAGAGCATTCTGCAGCTACCTGATTTCAGCATTTTTATTTCGCTGGATAGCAAGTTTTCACTGAATTCCAACAAAGATGACAATGAACGCATCTTTGTGATTTCCCAGCGCAAATTTCTGTTCCCATGCTTTTTATGGGCAGCAACGGAGTTTGGACATATCTGTGAACAAAAAGGGATCGAATGCGACCCGGAAAATCCCAGCCGGCAGCGCCGGCCGAAACGCGAGGAAAGGAGTAAGAAATCGGTATCTTTGAATCGACGTCTGAGCGTGATGAATGCTTGCCGGACTAGCAAGGCACCAGCACCGTGGCAGAGGGGTCTTTTGGGTGCTATGGCCTTTTTTTGGGGGCGACTATCCAAAAGAAATTTCCTCTGAAAATGTTTTGATTACCAAGGAAATTTGGACTAAGTGCAAGCAAGATTGTGTTTTGCGGCGGGGTTGAGCAGGATGAAAGAATCTCACTCATGGAATCATGGAATGTGGAATGCTGAAGTGTATTTCGCAGGGCGACGAAATCGATTTGGCGCTGTCCTTTGCACTGCTGTGTCGTGCTTTGGGCATTCGTGCTAAAGTGGTGCGATGCTTCAGATTGGAGTCTGGGCGCCCATATGAAGCTCCACGTTGCGTCCACAACGTGGGTACTTGCAGCACGGTGGTTGTAATGTTTTGTGCCTCCTTTTGTGAAAAAAGGATTCAGTAAGATGGACTGACGTGCCGGTGACTTTTAAGCAGAACGCATTACTTTGAAGAACAGCCCCTGGGTGCAGTTTATTCTGCTACTTCAGCAAAATACGTCTTTCACAGGAAGCTGGTTTCTAACGGAGCGGGATTGAGTGAGTAAAAACAAACTACGCAAACTGGGCTCTGGGTGATAGTCGGCCTTTCTGTGGCCAAGCTGTATCAACCTGTTTACGTCTCGGAAACAACTCACCTTCCATACTGTGCCAAGTGGAGTTTGTGTATACAGGAGAGGGTCCAAATGGACACCAGCAGAAATCGTTGCGTGGAGCTTCTCCAACCTTCCTTGGCACGAAGTGGCTGATTGAAGGCATATGCAAGTGAATAGTCGAAAGATGATGAAAGGGTGAAACAGTTTTACTTGCACTATATGTTGGCTTGCTGGCCTTCTAAATGTGACTACAACCCCCACAACTGAGATTAGAATCCTACCCCGGGAAAGTATCACCAACCTCACCTCCGCATTTTCGGGAGGAGCCTTAGTGGCATGTCTGACAGAAATGCCTTCAGATTCCCACACCTCTTCCGCAACAAATCCGGGTGAATTTTTCTTCGTGTTTCATTCATTTTGTCCAAGGTCGCCGACCATGTCTTCCTGCCCCCGCTATGCTGCGGAGGAATTGGGCGGAGAGATGTACTCCATGTTTCAGTTCTTGGTCCGAGGCCGGGTCACGCGATGGCGGTGGTTGGGAGTTGGAAGGCTCAGTTTCATCTCTCAACATCTGATTGTTTTTTCTGTGAATCAGTAGTGACCGGAAGTGATTCCAAAATTTTGGGATGCTCCGATTGAACCTATGATTCTGGATTAGATGACTAGATGGCAATCATGTGCCAAACGTATGAGTTTCGTTAGGCCATCACTCTCACTGAAAGCAGCAAAACGAAAGGAGGATTTGACGAGGAAACGGCTTTGTGTATCTTGGATGCACGTGTTGGCAGGCAAACCTGGCCAGGCAATCTCAAGGTCAACTAAATTGGAACCCCAAAATGGACTGTTACAGGGAGGGATTCGATGGTTCCTGAGCTAGAAGCCCTTCATTCTCTATGAAAGTAGGCAATTCCCTCTATCTTGGATCCTATTTTCCGGAATGGTGAATCCTGTGCACATCAAGGGTCGCCATAGGCAGCTGTTCAGAAAATCAAGGTCTCAAATCTGATCATGTGTATGTATGTTGTCATGAGTGCTATAGACCTATGCTGTTTCGACTCGTTCCTATTTGTCTTTGCTCGTCCTGCACTGTCAAACTAAGCCTTGTGGCGTGGAGATATGGATTGAAATTAGAAATGTTGCAATGAGTTTTTGTCATGCTGGGGGCACAACTCGAGACAACGTTCTTTTCAATATTTCCAAGCTCCCTACATAGGGGACCCCTGAAATACAGATTTCGACTCGGAAGCTAGATTTCTGGGGTCCCCTGCCAAGGGACTCAGTATCATGTTTTCCTCGTGAGGAGCGTGGGGATTGTAAGGTTTCACTGGGTGGGCCTTGTCCTGTCAATTCAAAGTCGACTGGTCCTGCATCCGCCCCATTTACGTTCCTCATGCGAGTATTGCCTGTTTCCGCCTGGTCACTGATTGTCGTCATAGTCGCAGAGGAGGGCGGACCAAAAAGACAAAGACAAAGACATCAATCTCTGGTGATCAGATATTTACTGCAAGAGCGACAAATCTGTACCACTATACTGGACAAACAAATAGATTTTAGCTTTGCCAGTTTTTGCACGCTAAATTGCCCTAGCATCTGAGGCTTGGTTGTGGAGGCTGAAGCCGAAGGCCGACTCTCGAAGGCCATGCGGGTTGAAGCTTTGCCTTTGAGTTGATTTGTTGATTTGCAAAGTCACCACAAAGAAGAATACTTGAGATGAGGATAGATGCATCTATAAGAACAATCAAATGTTTGACATGAGAATTGATATTTCTATGAATTGTAAACGATATCAGAGGAAGAGCAATGCCATGATGCTGGTATAGGCCAGCCATGAATATACATGTATATATATATATATATATTGTACTGTGTGCGGGGATCAGTGTCTACCACACTGCACGACTTTGTTCACAGCAAAAGTGTCCAGCATCCAATGAAAGAAAGACCATAGCAAGTAATCAAACATTCCATGAACGCCCATTATAGCAATACAAGGTAGATCACTGTAGATATACTCCAGACAATCCAACCAACGAACCAACGAAAAACCAAATAGGCGCTAATGGTAGTGAACTAATGAATGTGCACGAAGAGAAATACGAGTTTTCATATGCTAGTTTGTAACCCGTCCAGCCTGGAAGGTATCAAACACCCACACTAGAAATCAAGTATTCCAATGATGAAAATGAAAGTAGAGCGGCCAAGCATAGGAATATTTGCAGGATCTTGCCAAGACTCATTTGAGTGACAACCAAGTTGACCTGAGATGTAGCAAGACTGGAACGCAACATTGATTATATAACCCCTATGTTCCTAAACAAGCTTATATACTATAACATATACAGCTCGGGCACCAAAGCAGACATTTTTCCCCCTGAAGCTGATTGTTGACCTGCGTTCAGACAGGTTCACGAATTGATGGCCTTTGTAGGTGCGGGGTGCAGATGGGGCCGGTCTGATGCGGTGAATTGCGACGTGAATGGAGATTGTGTGAATTTTTTTAAAAGCAAGACAGACTGTGAAGCACTTGCAAAGTGGAGCTATCAGGCAAAGGGGTACATCATACAGTAATCATACTGTAGATTTACTACAGTAGCTATCATGCTGCGTTGGGTAAAAGTTGGAGTCTCTTGGCGCTGTAATTTTCACTGGTCGCCAGCTAGCACAGGCATGCATCAGAAGGAAAGAAAGGCGGTAGATTATATAGATTAGATTTTCTTTGATTGGATCAGATTACATTGAATAGATTGAATAGATGGATGGATGGATGGATGGATGGATGGATGGATGGATGGATGGATGGATGGATGGATGGATGGATGGATGGATGGATGGATGGATGGATGGATGGATGGATGGATGGATGGATGGATGGATGGATGGATGGATGATGGATGATGATGATGGATGATGGATGGATGGATGGATGATGGATNTTGTATTGGAGTAGATACATGATGATGATGATGATGATGATGGATGATGGATGATGATGGATGGATGGATGGATGGATGGATGGATGGATGGATGGATGGATGGATGGATGGATGGATGGATGGATGGATGGATGGATGGATGGATGGATGGATGGATGGATGGATGGATGGATGGATGGATGGATGGATGGATGGATGGATGGATGGATGGATGGATGGATGGATGGATGGATGGATGGATGGATGGATGGATGGATGGATAGATAGATAGATAGATAGTCCTCACCAAACTGAACAGTTGGTGGACTGTGAGCAAACGTCCTCTTCAATGCAGCACACAAGATTGCAACAAACACCTGCCTCTAATCCTGGCTGATTTAGGTTGACATGTCTTGATCCGGCACGTACTGAGAATGTTCAGAAATTACTGAATGAAGGCGCTGTTGAGTTTTGGAATGGGTCACTAACAATTCCTCTCCCTGTGAGATTTTCGAATTACGCCAGCAAAACTAACAAGTTTTCCGGCTTTCTAGGTCTTGCGAAGATGGGCCCCAAACCATCTTTGAAGGGCCAACTCCAAGCGTGGGTGGAATGCTTCGATGATGCTTGCCGGCAAAGGGTTCCGGACCAGAACCTGCTGTGTGCAGAATTCGAAAAGCAAGAAAAATGTGATTGTTTTCTGAAATGGTAGTACCCTCCAATCACCGCAATGTTCATCCATTGCCAAATATCTGAGAAGGGAACCATGTGGCTTCACTGGCCTGAAAATCTCATTTTGTGAAGGTCTAAAGTGAGATCAAGGGACAAAGCATTTATATATATATATATTACATATACATACATACACATATATATTTATATCCCAATTTCAATTCTACTCACTTTTTACGAGATTGCGACATTTTCTGATTCACATTCTTTTTGTCCGACTCAGCCTATCCTGATAGGCAAATCAATTGATGATTTGGGTAAAGGTGTCGGTTTGGGATGCTTCCCCGCACACAGTTGAAGGGGCAAATTGCGGGATGCCCAGTTTTCTGGATGTGTTCACAACTGTGGCTACGTCCCCAGATTCATCACTCTTTATTCCATGGCCTGTGAATTCATGTCTTATATCTCCATTCACATTTGAACCAGGATTCCACGTTTTCCCTAGGAAACCCTTTGGAAAGGCCCATTCCCAAAAGTATCGGCACCCTCTCCTGCCGCCCTGGGCCGCATGAGGAAACATCTGGGCAATGGTGGCCTGGTTGCGAACATTGAAAACGCTGCGTGACGTAGATATATGAAATATATACGTCGATATCTACAAATGATATTATGAAAACGTAAAACGAAATAAAGTCAACCCTTCAACTTTTGGGGGTGTAGTCAGTAAGGGATGTCACGTGACAAAGGGGACTATGCATCTTTAATCGCCTGAATCCCAAGCAGGATAAAAGGGGCCGGGTGCTGACACGTATCAAATTGGGATTTACCTCTCTGAGTCGTCCTGCACTGACCAGTAGTTCTTGTGCAGTGAGTGAATTGGAGTGAGTCAAATGAGGCTCTTTCATGGACCGTACGCTTTGCACCTAAAAATTGAAAATACCAGCAGGTATCTGGTCAAGGATTCAAGGAGCACGTAGCCAGACTTCTAGAAGGTTGAGGTTCTTCACTTCTGAAATTTGGAAAAGAGTGACTCTCAGAGACGTTTCTCATTTGCACCATGTCATTGCCATGGCAGCAAATGGCATGAAGTAGAAACAGTGTCATCGTGGTCAACGCACTTAACCATTGGAAGGGTCACTTGTGAATATCAAGAACATGACTGGGAAAAGTCTGGATGGTGGATTTTGCTGTAGCCCTTAAAGTTCAGGGAAGAGTGAAGGCCGTATGATTCCCTATGACGGGATCATCCATGTCCCAACTTGTGGTTTTGAGCTCATGCAATCAGATTAGATCTCTAGGTGCAACCTTGTAGCGAGCGGCACCCCAAAGTCAATGATAACATATGTATGTGTATATATATATATATATTATATATGTATAACTTAACTAAAGGTGGATATTCTGAGCAATTAGAAGACAAGTTTTTATGCCTTTGTTTGTGTCACATCCATTCTATTTGCCGCCTTGTCGGCCGCAATCAACGGCTGCGATCATCAGCCCCATGTTTCTGGATGCCATCAGGTTCATAGTCGACACAGTGGCAGACTCAGGTTTGGTGTCATGAACCGACGCTGGCTGGTTTGTTGTTTTGAATTACGGACCCGCGAAATGTTTTGCTGCGGTGTTCCCATTAACATAGTCGGCTTGAGTTCGTCGATGACAAAACACCCGAAAACGAACAGCTGGAACTGCCACAAAACAGGATATAAACGTTTTTTTCTTCGCAATTCGCTTTTCTTAAGTTCTATGTCAATTTGCAATACGGTGTACATCCATTTAGCTGGTTGCAAGGTGAGAGTTTGATCTTGTCTCGGAAGCTCCCCCATCCACAGTTTGGATAAACACCAAGAGGATCCTGTTTTTGGCTTCTGTTGAGAATTTCTGCGGGCCCTTGACCGGTGACTCGACAACACACAAAATATTGCGCCCGTCCAGAAACGTGACGCTCCACCCTCACCAAATCTTTCTTCTTTCTTTTGTTTTTGCTTTCTGTTATACTTTTTCCGGTTGTTTTGGCTGCCTCTTTCTTGCTTTTGCCTTTTCTTTGTTATTTCGGCATCCTGTCACTTTTTCATTCTGTGTCTTTTCATGCCTTTTCTTTCTGTTCCATTATCGTTGTCATGATTTTACATCTTTGCAATTCCGAAGCTTCTCAACAGAAATTTGAAGCATGACGAAACAGATTATCACAAGTTCAGCATGGTGCAGTTCCTCCAAACATCTGCTGATGGAGGCGAACCGATTTCTGCCAGTGGAGCCGAGGTCAATTGCTTTCTGTGTCTTACCCCGAGGGGAAATTGGATACGAGGTGCATACGATTGCTGCTTGGCATGAACTATACAGAGAGAGAGATAACATAATCGAACCGGCAGAAATGGGTGCCTGTTTGGTGACGGATACGAGGGTTATGATAAGCTTAGACAAGGGCCTATGCTGGCTCATGCGGTCCCATATCTTAGGATTACTTTCACATTTTGTTTGATGCCCTTTCTGTTGCTACAGGTGGCCTTGCGTTAGATATTGATATAATTGATACACTCATTGCCGATCGCTAGAGACCAAGTTGATGGGGAGGAATGTGTCTGCGAGATTTCAGGAATGTTTCAAGTTCTGTATTCAGATTTCTCTTCAGGACGTCAGTCTGTTCTCCTGTGTAAGGCCTTGGTTCAGCAAGGCACATTAATAGCATGCCTGAATTCTTTGGGGTTGATGAAAGGTTAGGTTTGCCCGTTCGCTGGTGGCTCAACTTTAACAAAGATACATCTGGCCGGCCTGAGTATTTGTGTGTAATGTATCTGTATCTATTGCATGTATTGCATTTATTGGAATTAGATTATCGTATGGTGGGTATAATTAGAGTTCCCTAAGAGGAGCTACCCGAGTACCGTAGATAGACACTTGGATTTTTAGTGAATTTCGTATCAATTTAGTGCATTGTTTTGCTGCAAGAAAAGTGAACTTTCGCATGGCTTGGCTTTAGAGGTAGATCTTGTGACCTACCACGGAGTTTTGAACTCTCCGGCATGGGCTATCCAAACAGCCAGTACGGAACACATCACCATGTCCAACCTCAAAGCACAGCGCTGAGGCTGGGTGGTCTCCTCCGATGATTGCTTGAAAGGGGAGGACAGCCGGACAGCGAAAGTGGAGATGCAAAAGCAGAGTTGAGATTCCCAACTGTCGCGGTTTGACACAGCAGAACTACTCATATTACTCTTACTACCTCTACTCGTGCTACTACTCCTGCTTGTCCTACTCCTGCTCGTGCTTCTACTACAACTACTCCTGCTGTTACTAGAATCGCTACCCACTGGCTGGTCCGCCCAAGCTGTCTGTTCACTCAACCTGCATTCATGTTTGCCATACTTCATGCTGTTTGACCAGTTGAGAAATCAACGACAAAGATGTAAGAACAGTTGAATCCACGTCCAAGTGTATATTTTGATATTTGATTGAGACGGCTGGGCGAAAGCTGGGGACAAGAAACGTACACGAAACGTGCCAAACAAAACTTTGCTGTGGGGGATAGATACCACCTTGGCGAATGTTTTTGAATTCCGAAAAGACATTGTTGTTCGAAAGTTTTCGTTTTTTCACCATCACTAACCAAGGCATCTCACCCGATCTTTTGTGATGGGGCGCAAGGAAGGATATGGAAGGTCCATACTTTGCTAATGTCATGGTTATGGCCATTCATGGTTTTTCTTCTTCCCTCTGAGATGTTCTGACAACCCAGTGCTGTTACTGGGACTCGGACTTGTCATTTCTTTGTTGTGCGCGGCTGATGAGAAGGCCAGCAATGTCCTTTTCCCTTCCATTATGATCAGAGTAACTCAGAGCAACTTTTCCCTGCCGCAAAAGATCCAAAAGATCTTCTCTGTCCACTCTTTATGGACAATAGCAACTTTGGACACTCAATCTAGCTTCTGGGACCTCTCATATCCATTTCAACATGGTTAGAAAAGATATGGTTGGAAGATATCAGTCTCCATAGTTCCATAGTCTTTTGCTTTTGTGTTCACTTTTCGAGGATGCTTGATCTCAACCTTTGCAAAGTAAACATGAGCAGCGGACTTGAGCCTCCGCTCTCCCGCCTTTTCAGGTACCAAATGAATGTAACCTGGGTTGTGAACGTACCCGAACATACCTTGTATGATTTTGGAGGCCCTTCACTTGATAGGTACCTGAAAAGGTTGATGCAAAAAGAGGACCATTGTATTTTCGAAGATGTGACGGAGAAATATTCCAGGTGGGCCGGCATTTGCGTGATGAGCCTGGCATCAGGAAAACTCACATTGTCGTACTACCAACGGGTTCAACCACGAGCTATCATTTGAGCAATGATCAAGACGGTGCTCATTGCTTTGATACTGGGTGGCTTGAAACCGCCAAGTAGGGATTGTTAGATTTGCAGGCACCTTTCGTTTACAAAACTCTATGTGGATGTCAAGCTAAAAGCTTCATGTCCATCATCTCCAAATAGTAGCACTGCATGTCAGATCCACTACACATTTGTGATGCAGGAAACGTTCTGAAATCCCTACTGCAAATACGGCTTTATGTGTGTGCATACGCTCTGCTTTGTCTTTGTATGACATTGCAAAATTCAGGGACGGCCGTGACAAGAGCATCCTGTCTCATTCAACGCGATTCGTCCGGAGAAAACTGAGTCTTGGTTGCCACATTTCAGTTTTTCAATTGGAGTGGTAGGAGATGATTTCGTCTATGTTTATGACACTCTATGCCACGTCCAAAACAGCGGTGCAACGCCTACATATGAGTTTCGTTTTTTTTTTTCCGTTCTTGTGGAGTAGTTTGCGAAGCTTTTTATTCTTTAAAAAATGCACAGGGTTCAGGCCGCGGAAGCTTCGCGGAAGGGTGTCCTTCGCGGAAGGTTGCGGAAGGGGATGTTGGTAAAATACAGCGGATAGAATAATGAATTTGAATATCCTGATGTAGCTCAGTTTCCATGTCCCGTATTGGAATTTGATTTTGGGATGAATTGTTGCCAAATCACACCTATTCTATGCTGTGTGGGTTTGGTTACCGGTTTTGCTTCGGTGTTTCGCGGAAGCCGCGCGGAAGCTTCGCGGAAGCACCGCGGAAGAAACACATGCCCAAACAACGGTACTCCCTGCGGATGCCCGCCAAGACGAACGAACGTAGCAAAAGCAAAGCCAAAAATGAAAGCAAATGAAGGCCCAAAAGGCCAAAATGAAAGGAAATGAAACCAACCAGGTTCAACCACAACCAGAAACCTTGGAAAACGTAGTGGCGCTGTGGTCGCGGAAGCAAAAACCAAGAAAACAAGGTCGCGGAAGCTCGCGGAAGGGTTATATGTGAAATGCATGTCGCGGAAGCTGGCGCTGTGGTTGCAGAAGGATTGCGGAAGATGTTGCGGAAGCAATGAATAATTTCCTTTCCACCACAAAGGAAAAAACAAAACTCATATAGTGATAATATAATAATAATAATGATAATAATAATAATAATGATAATAATAATAATAATAATAATAATAATAATAATAATAATAATAATAATTGTGAGTGCGTGCACAGGAAGACTCAACGTGGACTTCATGATGTCGCTGTTCCCCATGCTCAAGTCAAAAAGCCTAGGGGTCATGAAAGTAGAGGCCTTTCTGTTGGCCTGGGTTTGTAGATTTCTTGAAGTAGGATTCACTCCCCAGCGCCATACGATTCCTCCGGTGGTACCAGATCTCCATCTCAATCAAACCAACAGCTGCACCTGTGACTGCCATTGCTATCCTTCAGGTTTTTTGCACGTATCAGGATTTGTGTGGTTAGCTGCTGGACTGGTGGTAAGAGAGCTCTGGCATTGGTGGATCGTGAGGCGTGAAGAGGCCTCTACTTTCCATGGCAGGTCCCCGTCGAACAGGAGACGAGGTGGAGGAGTTGCGGAAATGCCTTCCGGGTCAAAGTGTAGCTGTATATTACAGTGATGATACTTATTGGCATGAGAGGGTATTGTTGTGGAAAGACGTAGGAGACTCATGGTATATTGTCACTCCTGATGATGATGTATACTGTGAAGATTTGAGTCTTGAGAGCGATGAGGGCCCATCCCGGATGAAGATCAAGGGTTTCCATTTTGACTATTGGGGCAACCTGAGAGCACCAGTCTACCGATTCAAGGCCCCTTTGGAGGATGAGGAACTCAAAACACATTTGGGAACCGCCTTGGCAGATCTTGGCCCTAAGGTCTTTGAGTCAGATGCTTGGAGGCCGAGGGGCATACAGAGAAAGGACAAGACAATTGTGAGTGCCACAGCATTCCTGGGTCGGCTTCTCGTACCTCGGCGTGTGACGCGTCCAGGTGGGACTAAGCTAGAAGACGATGCATCTCCAGAGGAGTCCCCCAAGCAAGAAGTTGTGAAGGAGGCTCCAGAGGGCTTTGTTTGGTTAGTCGATGAAGTGGCAGGGAAACATATGGTAGGAGATGAGGTCGACCCTACTCGCTTCCGTAGCATTCGATTATCAGATGAGGATGGAGTCATTTACAATGGACATATTTGGGTGAGGATTAAGATGTATGAGGTCACTAAGGCCCCTGCGCGGGTCGAATCCAGGAAGGCTGACATCAGAGCTCGACTGGGAGATGGTGACTTGAAGATCAGTTTGGGTGAGGAGGCCAAAGGATCTGAGGAGACTCCGCATGCTGAAGATGCCAGGACTCTCTTTGTGGACTATGATGACCAAAACGAGCGCTACAAGGATTGGCGGAAGGTTGTCAATGAGATGACCGAGTACAACTTCCGAGACTGGCCTCTTGATGGACCTTTGTCAACGCTGCACCTCTCAAAGCATATGTTGAGGAATGGAGGAGATCCGAGGCTATGGCTTCAGCTTTGGGCCCGCCACAAGGGCATTGCAGAGACAGATCGCGTCATGTTTGAGCTGAGGACACTTATTGAGATTCTTCATCTTGGAGGAGTCTACGATCAACTCAACATGGCATCTTTATCTTCTTTCGAGTCTGCAGCTCGTCGGATCCAATCTATAGTTGATGCATATGCTTCCGGTTCTTCTGGAGCTCCAGATTGGGGGGCGGCCAGGATAATCAGTGGATACAAAGGACCAGATGATGCAGTGAGCCCTACACTACGTTCATGGGCCGCCAAGAAGGGCAAGGAGGAAGTTGAGCTGGCTCAGGCCAGAACCAAAATCCGTGAGGCTAAGAAGGGTCTCCTGGGCATTGAGGAAGCCGCAGCCACAGCGGTTGCAGATGGGGTTTTGCCTTCGGGGCCTGGTCCAAAGCCGAAAGCCAAGAAGGGCCGAGGCAAGGGGGCTTGAGCCCCCGGCCGCATCATGAATGATGAGGAGAGGTGGAGTCTCCACCTTGGACTGATGCAAGAGGACGAGGTGTCCCTCTCCCTTCGAGGGGAGGAAGGGACTTGTTTCCCTTGCCGCTCCCAGCTGAGGTTTCGCCTTCCTACAGTGATCAGAGAGGAATATCTCAGAGGAGAGATAAGAGAAGGAAGTTGGTGCAGACCGTCAGAGACGCTATGCAATCCCTTAACTGGATGAACGGCGCCCCAAGTAATGAATGTTTTTCACCAGATCCTTTACAGCAAGATGTGTGGGATCGAGCTTTTCAATTAGCCACCTTGGCTGGAGAGAGGCCTGATAGTGGCCCTTTGCAAGCACCGGAGGCAACCCTCAAGGCGTTGCTCCAAGGGCGAGGTGATTACATGTCATCTTCGCCGGCTTCCTTGGCTCCCTTCGAGCTCGAGCGGGTCAGTGTTCCAGAGACCCTACATGGAAGTCCCTATGCTATGGATCTTTTGGATGCTGACTCCCGTCGACACTTTGAAGGTGAGGAGCACATGCTACGTGAGGATCTGGTGGGTGAGGATGATTTCAAGCCTTACTGGGACCCACGACTTGTGAATAGCAAACGACATTACAAATCCCTTATTAGAATGCTTCATGACCTTGGCTACCTTCGTTATACTCTGAAACCCAAAGCTCACACTGGATGCTTCTTTGTTTGGAAATCCGATAAGAAGAAGATCAGGCTGATCTTAGATGCTAGATCGGCCAACCGGAAGTTCAGAGATCCACCCGGGGTGGAACTATGCACCGCGGAGGGTTTCGCACGAATTGAGGTGGAGGCGCCGGCCGATTGCAAGCCCGGATCTTTGGAGTATGAAAATTACCTTCAGGACATGGGGCTCTATTTTGGACTGGGCCATGTGAAGGATTGTTTTCACAGATTGAAGTGTCCATATTGGCTTTCAGAGTATTTTTGCCTGCGACCTATACCGGCCAAATGGGTTGGAATGGGAGGACATATTGTTTCAGGTGAGAAGGTGAGCCATGAGCAGGAGATATATCCAATGGCAGGATCTTTCCTCATGGGCTTCAGCTGGTCTTTGTTCGTGGCCCAACGTAGCAATGAGCTAAGGATGGATGGTATTGATATTTTGAGGAAATCAGATATAGTTACAGACAGAGGTAAACCAGTAGTATTCACACACCCTGGTAAGAAGGATCATCCCCAAGTTCGACACTATGTCTATGTTGACAATTTGGGTATTATCTCTCCCCACCGTGGTTTGGTTCAGAGTGCCCTCTCCCAGCTCCCCGAAGCATTTGACGCTGAAGGACTTATTCTTCATCCTGGAGAATTGCAACATGAGAGAGTGAAGGCGTTGGGCTGTGAGCTGAGAGGCGAAGGTGACAGGACAAGTATTAGAGATCGTATTGGGGCATGCCACTTTTTGTGCCCTCACTTGCAGGAGTCTTATGAGTATTTTCAACACCATTTATCGTTTTATCCAATCCAACTACTATTGTCCGGCAGTATTATGGAGAACAGTCAGAGAGGAACTGGTTTGTTTCAAGGGTCTCATGATATATCTTCATTCGGACTGGTGGAGGGGTTGGAATGGAATGGTAAGTTGCTCCGATTCTTCAACTACGGGATATGGGGTCTCCACTTCTTTTTGGGATCCAGCTGTGGTTGCAAGGTGTGGCAGAACGCTGGAGCGGTCTCGCTTCCGTAAGCTTGGCGCTCACTCTGCACGTGACTCGGCTCTCACGTCCGCTGGTTTCATTCGGGATGAGATCACAGGGAAGTGGAGGAGTCATTGCATGGAGGATCAGGAGTATTTAGAAGCTAGTGGTTGGTCTATTAACCATAACTTTGAGGAAGTTCCCGCTAGTATGCTTCATAAGGAATTCTGGCAACCTAAGCTATGGGGAAAGTGGGATTATCCCGATAATATAGTGTTGGAAGGAAGGGCCTTGGTGAAGTCTCTGAAACGTATCGCTCTCACCACATTCGGTCACAGCATTCGACAGTTGCTTCTGGTTGACAATCTTTCGGTTGCACTGGCGTTTGATAGATGTAGGAGCAGAGACTACAAGCTTTTGAAACAAATACGAAGGTTTTGTGGATATCTTCTTTCTAGGAATATATCTGCCTCCATTCGGTGGGTGCCGAGCGAGTTGAACAACAGTGACGAACCAAGTAGACATTTTTCAGATGAGCCCTCCAAACTACTTACAGATAGTATTCCTCATGGTAGTCATGTCGGGCTCAAAGAGAGAAAGGAACTTGAGGCCCCCGTTGGAGAGGCCGGCCAAGAGATTGGCAGTACCCCAACGAGTTTTGGTAGCTCCAGAAACTCAGGCTACCCCAAAGAGAAAGGCTGCTCGGGGGTTGGCGTCAAGCTCGGAGTTCATCGGGTTCAAGCACGAGCTCAACTCAGAGTCAGGGAGAGAGGAAATCCAAGAAGACGTCAAAGACCTTGGAGCGCAGGATCAAGAGAAGAGCCAGGAAGATAGTGGATGCTGGCATGGAAATGCAAGGAGGAGCAAGCAACATCACCTTCTTAGAGCACAGGGCCGTCAAGGCAGAGTCGTCAGCTCAGTACCGCCTGGCACTGGAGCAGTTCATGGACTTCTCACTTCCTCGAGGCCTGGAGATAGACAATGCCGAGAGGGTGGATCGCTTGCTTGTAGACTTCCTCAACAAGTTATACCAAGAAGGGCATCAAGCATACAAAGGCGACAGAGTGGTAGCAGCTTTCATGCACGAGAATCCCCAATACGGGAGGAATGGCGACAGGAAGATCCCTCGGACATGGAGGGCCATCAAAGGATTTCGCAAGATGTGCCCTGGAAAGTCCAGGAAGGCTTATCCTTTGGCAGTGTGGGCAGCAATGGCAATTCAGATGAAAGAGATGAAGCAGTTAAGAATGGCTATCTTTCTTCTGATGGCCGTCTCTTCTTATTCAAGGCCCTCGGAATTGCTCCGTGCTCGGGTTTTCAGTCTTGTGAGGCCAGCTCGGGGAGTGACTTCATCATGGAGCCTGCTTTTGTCACCGGAGGAGCACAGTTCGAAGACGGGCGAGTACGACGCTTCCATTCTGCTCGACTCCCCATGGTTGACCAACTGGGGACCCAAAATCTTCGAGGTTCTCAAGAATGGACATCCGGAAGAGGCTCTGTGGGACTTCAGCTACATCGAGTATTCAAAGGTGTTCAAGAAGGTGGCAGACAGCTTCGACCTGGACATCACTCCATACCAGACAAGACACAGTGGCCCATCCATAGACCGATCCCGAGGATATCGAAGCCTTCAAGAAGTGCAAAAGCGAGGACAGTGGAAATCACAGAAGAGTGTGACCTGCTACGAGAAGAGTGCCCGACTTGCATCAACTTGGGAGAAAATTCCACAAACCCTCCGTTTCCACTGCCAGGAGTGCGAAGACGGCCTTGGGGAGTTCCTGCTAGGAAAGCGGGAATCTCCCGTGTTCCGGCCAAACGCCGGGGGCAGTACGTGATGGATTTGTTCTCAGGAGAAGGAGGTGTAAGCAAGGCATGCATAAAGCTTGGTTTCAATGCCAAGCAGTGGGACATCAAGTATGGTTCCTGTCATGACCTCACAGACCCAAAAGTGGTACGTCGAATTATCACAGAGATAAGGCGTGGAAAGGTATTGAGCGTTATGATGGCACCAGTCTGCACTTCATTCAGTGTTGCAAGGGACCGCACTAAGGTTATTCGTAATAGAAGATACCCCTGGGGAATTCCCAAACAATATTTGACAGAGGCTGAGAAGGAGAAAGTTGACCTAGGAAATAAAGTCTTCAAAACTTGCGCCAAGATAATAGAGGAGCTTCTTATACACGGGATCCCGTTTATTCTGGAAAATCCAAGGTCCTCAAAGGCATGGTTTTTACCTATCATGCAATCCCTGCTCACTCATCCTTCTATCCACTACGTGGTTACAGATTTTTGTCAGTGGGGAACGCCGTGGAAGAAGCCGACGGCCTTCATGGTAGGAAATCTAGACAGCCTTGATTCCCGCCGTCTTGAGGTCAGATGTACACATTGGCCCACGTGGGCTTTGCGGCAGGACTGGTCAAAGACACTTTCTTCTGACCGGGTCAAATGGGAAGGGGGTGCCATACACTCGCGTTGCACAGCCCTACCCGAAGAAACTTTGTTCTTCCCTTGCCTTTGTACTTACATGCAAGTTTGCAACAACTCAAAACTTTGGATAACATTTCAACTCAAAAAGCTTTCTTTTTGACTCACGATTTGGGAAATGAATTCGGGAAGCTTTCGACATCACTGGTTTGCAGCTACGGGCCTTTTTTGCATTTTTATTTGGATTGGTGGTATCTCGCGAGAGACTTCAAAGGTGAGGTTGAAGTGAGGAGCCTACAATATTTATTTATGTGAGAAGGTATTTGCAATCAGTGATCAATAGAGGGTTTGCTGTAGTTTCCATTTCACCCTAGCTGCAAATGACATGCCATAGGATTGTCGAGATACTTTGCCGCTAAAAAGTCCGAAGTTTAAGTCAATAATAATAATAATAATGATAATAATAAAAATAATAATAATAATATAATGATAATAATAATAATAATGATAATATAATGATAATGATAATAATAATAATAATACTAATAATAATGATAATAATAATAATAGGCTCATGCGCCCAGATTCCTGGGAACCACGCGCCGAGGAAAAAATGGTGGGATGCCACCTTGGAAGTCTCTTGGCTTGGTTGAGACACAGGATATCCTTTGTTTGGTGGTGATGCTTTTTTTGGAGACTCATCATAGAATCATACCAGTTCACCAAGGCTATCTTGGTTTCAAGATGTCAGTGAGTTCAATAAAGTGAAATTTTCATGTAGTCACGTTTTTGTGATGTTTTTCTGATGCTTGTCAAACTCAGATGTGTATACTAGTTACTAGTACAAACATAGAGATGCCACATATCTATATATGTGCCTGAATACTGTAGGTCTGGGTACAGGTAAGTGTTTTGAGAGACATTTTTTGTTTGGTTTGTCCCAGTCACGCTCTTGTGTCAGGCGTTCTGCTTCAGGGAGAACGTGGCACTTCCTCCACAGCCCAAAGTCGATCCTGGGCAAACGTGTGAACTGATCCTGGATCTTTCTTGCGACCACATGGACCTTAGCCGAAAATAGACGGGACATCATCACGTGCCAGATATTTATGTTTTTGTTTGGGTTCGGATTCTTGGAGCTTAATCAAAGCGCAGAGCATACGCCTTCAGAATCCTCTAGCATTCTCAATCATATGGACCACTCTGACTACCTAAACTTTTGTTCAGAAAGGCACTTCAAGAATGCGTGCATAAGTTGGAAATGTCCAATCCTGACGTGGGGCCTAATTGAACACAGGGCGAACAGTTCGGTCGGTGGATCCCATCACGACTGCCCAACTTCATCCTTGTTGTAGATTTTTGTGTTGAGACAGCTATGCTGAACCCTTCAGAATTTTGTGGTGCTGAAGTAGTATGACCTTAGTATGACATTGTAAAGCACGGCGCGGCGGTCCGAGGATACGGAGGTGGTGGATTGTTGCGACGATGATTCTGACGAGTCGTGGGAGGTGAAGTCTTACCACGGTCCACTAGAGGCGATGGAGGTGATGGAGGCGATGGAGTGTCAAGCCGATGCTGAGTGCGGTGACGACATTGCGGACAACGCTGCAAGCAACGCAGACGAAGCTGCAGAGAACGCAGAGGAATTTCCTTCAGAGAAAAGCACGGATGGAATGCAAGGAATGCGAGAAATGCGAGATGGAGAAGATGTAGAAAAGCACGAAAAGCACGACGTTACGGATGTCGTGGATGTCGTTACAGATGTGGTGTGTCTCAGTGAGGAATGCGAGGCCTCCGCCGACTCGGATGTCATCATCGGAGATGTGACAATGGGCTCCATGAAGGCAGGGGCCTGGAGAGTGGTTGTAGGAGCTGTCCGCTGTCAATTTAAAGCGCAACCGCACCGCAGCTCTTGAGTACAAGTTTGTTTGCATCAATTTGGGTTCATAAATCTACCTCTGCTAAATGGTGCTTAGAAGCTTTATTTTGTTCATTGGGAGGGTCAAAATAATCCTTCAATGTTTCTTGGACGGTGTCCCAGGGTTGCATGATCCGTATTGGCGGAAAAGCTCCACGAGGAAAATTATGTATACTGTAATACTGTATATGATTCAGTTCGGTGAGTGATGACAGTAGCCTCTTCAAAGTTGTTGGTTGCGCAGGTGCATCGTTCCAAACGTACCAGCACGCCTCTCAAGGTGCCGGACGTAGATGGTGATCTAGCGAATCTAGCAGAAAGTTGATTCAGATGACAGGTTTGGTAGAGTCAGTAGCCGGCACATAAAATACCCTTCAGTATTTGAGACCTACACCCGGATTGTTTGTTTGATGCCGTATGTGATGCCCACTGATTTTGGAATATATGTTGGATTTTGTCACAATTGTTGCTTTAAACAGTCTTGCTTGCAGTGCTTTCAATCGCATCCACACTGGCTGCCGAGATCAGACCCTTGCAACCAATTGGGTGCAAGAGTCTCTGAGAGGGCAGTTTTTTCCTGTAAATGTCATCTGATTTGGACATAAGATCTGATGTAGACAGACAGAAGGAATTCCCAAACTATAAAATGTGATATGGTAAATCGAAGGATTGATCAAACGGTGAGCCTTGAGGATGGATAGTCTTGAAAGTTCCTGAGTTCAGCTTTACCTGAATCCTCCAGCACTTGCCTTGTATGATGGAGGAAAATCCTTTTTTGCCCCCTTGCGTCCTGACGGTGTATAGATATAAAGTGCAACTCCTCCGATCATTCGGACTTGTATGTGCTTCTGTTTCAACCTATTCGAAGTGTGCCTCACTGATCAACCTTCCCCATTCAGCTCAATACAACTGCCCCACCGACGCAAGCAGCGGACGGCAGGGTCACCGTGTGCGCAAAGTGCACCTCAGCCTTTAACTATTCGGGTGGGACATTTTGGGACGGTTCAATGATTCTATTGGAATTCTGCAGCGGTTCTGAGCAGGTCGCCCTAGGCCTATGCCATAAGTGGTTTTCGAGAAAGTAAATCCACCCGAGATTTCGGCACTTGTTGAGGTTGACGAAGACATTCAATTCTACATTCTACGTCGTTTGATTCAATGTGTACAGATAAAGTTCCAAAGTTTGAAGGCAGCCTGAATCTTCAGAAGCGCGGAGCATTCTTCCCTTCCAAGCTTTCAATGGCCTAAGTAGTCGGGAAGTGCTGCTTCTCACAAATCACAGGTAACTTCACCGTTCATAGCACAGTGTTTAGCTGTATGAAACTTGGTTTGATGGCCTCTCAGCCAGGGCACCCCAAATTGATTTCAGTGTCCCGTCTTTTCCACGAAAAAGTTGGCACCAATTTTGGTGTGATTTTGGGTCAATGTATTTGTGGATTATGATGAAATTTTGTTGAAATCCTGTAGAGTCCTTGCATTACCAGTTATCCGCTTTTCAGCCTTTTAGCTCCCCAGTTTTTTTACGAAGTGACAAAGCTCAAGGAAGTCGAAAAAAGCTGGGCAGACCAAACGCGACAAAGGCGAGAAGCATTAGCAGCTGTGAGCCCCCTTTTCTCAACGTTTGTGTCTTATGTCTTTGTGGTCCACCAGCATTCTGTAGTATTGACAGCATTTGCAAGATGAATCTGATGAGAGAACAACGAAGTTATTCTGCACGCCGAGATTCCTGTCTACTTTGCAAAGCCCTGCAAGACCCAATAAGTCCTCCTCCACCTGTCAGACATAGTGATGAACACTTGATAGGATATTGGACATTTGAATCAAGGATCCTCCATGCCATTCTTCATATTATATATATGCATAATATGTGATATATACATAATATAGTATATATAGTGCAATGCATAATATATATATATATATTATGTATAAATCTTAAGATGTTCTTTCGAGAAGATGTGGCTTATGCATGCTTGTGTGCCACGATTTTCATGATATGTCAAGGTGTCACACCCTCCGGTTATACCAATCTGATTCATTGACTTCCGCCTGCCTTGGAAGAGAAATTGCTACACATGTGGGCACCCAGACACCATGTTAAACGACTTGATCTTGAAATGGTTCAACGATTGGGCTGAGGAGACTCATTCCAGTTTTGTATTTTGCTTAACGCTCTTGGAGCGATTCGGTGGTTGGTATTGGCATGACCTCCCTCTCTGCCAAGTAGAAGGATGACAATTTGGACTAAAAGTGCATGATTCACCAGAATGCCGAATATACATATATATATATATACACATACAAAAACACAGTATACGGTACATACGTATATGAAAATAGCAGAATGGTAGTTGGTAGGATACATTCTACGCTGTACTATATTTCAACTAAACCACATACAGATGGGCTTACATGGTCATAATAATGTAAAGCTATCCGGGAATCTGTAATTGTTTCCAACTATAGTTGACCATCATTGGCCATTCTATATTTGTCCCATTAGTACTATTGAAATCACACAGACATCAAGCCCGACTTCTCACACCATCGCTTTTGATGGAGCACTCCATCCTCTTGGGTCTTGGGCAGGTGAATCTGGCTTTACCAGTGTCGAACCCTTCGAGGAGAACGTGCCTTGGCAAGATGGGGCGGATTGTTTTTTACATAGAGGTGCTCCATGCATTCCATGTATGGTCATATCGGCAACTGTACCACAGGTGGACAAACCTGCTTCCTTGTTTGCAGTAGCTAGCTTTGCCTCCTCAGTCTATTGGTTTCTGTGTGCTCTTTGCTAAGCTTCCGTTGCGTGCCCACAGGTCAGGTATTTGAAATGGTAGTTTGAAGGGCAATCCTCCAATTTGGTATCTTTTTGGGAAACTGCTATATACTGCCTCACTTCTTTCAAGATTGTCCCTGTGATGTTCTTAGAACTCCCAGACAGCCACGCTCAGAGGCCAAGATGCTTCAAATATACTTGGACAAGAAAGGCCCAGATCGTTTGGCACTAGTGACTGGTGGTTCATGCCAGTGTGTGTAGTTTCTGAAAAATTTGCTTGTGGACAAATTTGGACAGCGGTTGGGACCGCCTAGAGAAATCTGCGCTTGACTGGTTTACTTGATTTTGCCATTGCTTACGATTTGGTGAGGCCCGTATTCCAAACAGTCTCAAAAAGCATTTATCATTTATCCGTTTATCCGGTTATTCAATATGATATGACTCACTTTATTGGTCATGCATCCACAGCTTGATCGGATCCGCTGCAAGAGTCATTGGTTGAGGGTGTGGTCCCCTTCATTGATTGCGATGGTTGGTAGTAGTTGGATCAATTTTTAGGAATATTAGATCACGTCACCCCTCAAAATGACTTGAATAGTGGCTTGTACTTGCTGTGCAATGAAATCCAATTTCAAACACTCTTGCTGTCGATGGACTGCGATGATTCGACCCAAATGATGAAGGCATAGCTGATACATAGAGACATGTCACCACCTCTTGCAATGTAAAGCTCTGAAGTACCTGTGCGTCCAGCTAGTCTTGCCCCAGAAGGCATTCGTCCTTGGTGTCGCAGCAGGGATCCGGAGGACCGAGTGATTGGGGTGACTGGGTAGGATGTTGACATGTTGTCAATGTGCAGTGTTGGCGTCACACAGCAGCTGGTTACTGTATTTGTAATTGTAAGACTTCTGAAATGTATGAAGGTAATCCATGAAACAATGCAGGATTCCTCATTAACCGAAACCACTTTTGCTCCTTGCAGCATCCAATGTTGGTTTTCAGGCTGAGTTTGCAGGCTGAGTTTGTTGTCCAAATTCAAATTCTTATGGCTTAGGCTTAGATCTTGAACCTCTATCAGCAGAAATCAGGTGCCCTCATTGCCCAATGTGTGTGTATGTATGTATATATATATATATTATAGGTAGGTATATGTAGTGTAATCGTATGTATATATAAAAACACCTAGTTTTGTTCTGCCGTTTTTTCTTTTACAATATGTTCTTAGGGTCTTTTTTCTAAAGGTTTTGACTGTTCTTCTTTCTGAGCCTCCGTTGATTTTGTTTCGGCTTTGCTTGAGTATTATTATGTTTATTTCTGTTTCAGGTCTTTTCGTAGCTTTCTTGGCCAAAGAAAGGATGCATTGTTTACTCACATAAGGGTGTCTTTGGACCTTCGAGTTGATAGGCACAGTTCTAGTGCGACAAATTAGATAGTATGAAACGCATTGAACCGCTTCCACCAACCAGCTGCCGAGTCATCTTGTTTCGGGGGTTTGTTTAAGTTCTTTTTGTCAATTTTGATGTGGAGCTTCAATTGGATGTGAGTCTGGATGCATGGCACGGCTTCCCAAGTCTACACCCAACCCCAACATCCAGCTGGGGTATGCATCCAGAGACGGGTTCTGTGAGGAACGTGATTTGGGGTCTTTCTGCATGAATGTGAAGCAACTAAAGCAGCAAGGCTCGCAGTCATGGCTTACCACTGGTTGCTGGTTCTTGTTTTGAAAGCTAGCTCCATGACAACAAAGGCTGGATCCCGGGTAGAGACTAAACGATACTTTGATCATGATACATTGGAACATTCATCCAGCCTCGGGGATTGCTGATTTTTGCCATTCTTCAAGTCTCTTCTATTGCACGAATGGGGTATTTTGGTGATGCCCCCATAGCCAGCAAGAATGCAGTACTGAGCGAATCTATGTGGATTCCAAAGCCTGACAACCAATTGAAGATCAGAGAACTTTTCTCGATTCATTTCGTACCCATGTGCACTCCAGCATTCTTCAGATGTTCTGCGAGTTTACAGCTTTTTCCATCCCCGCCATCGCATGGTACCTCCACCCTTTTTCACCAGCCCATCACGGAAGCCTTGTTTTCCGTGTGGTCTATGGGGTCCATCTACAGGAAGGTTGAAGCCAGAACTATGTACGAAGCTTGCGGAGTTGTGTCCCCTGTGGACAGAATTAGTTGAGGAGTGTGGGAGAGTTGTTGAGGTAGAGCGGTTCAAAAATTTGGAGTGACATCAACAGAAAGCTCCAAGTATCAGACTTTCACCGAATTGGTAGTTTTATGGTTGTTCGGTCAAGTGGTACAACCATGCATCCCACAATAGAGACGTTTGGTGAACAGGGCCCAGTCCAGACCCCAATAGGTGACCATGACTGGAATGACGAGCACATCACGTAATGGTAGGTGAACTGCCCACTCATTTTTTGGCTTTTCTCTTCGGGAAGGGAAGGAGCAGCTTCCAAGCACCAAGACTGAAGAGTTCAATAAACAGCCAAGTCCGACTGTCAATCGTGGGTCCGTTGAGCCATGCAGAATGGAGCTTACGTGAACTAGAACAGCTAACTTTTTTTTTTCTGAGCTGGTGTCACTGGTGTCCTGTCTTTACTTAGACTTCCAGCTGGATTGAGGTGGATTCGGAGAAATGCCCCCCAAACGTGGTGAGTTCGGTTTCTTTTTTTCATGAAACTTGCGAAGGCAGAATTGTTTAATTATACCAATCTAATTTTCGTATCAATTATCCAGGAAGCCGAGTCTATTTGCATGGGTCATGACAATTCAGCCCCGCTGGTCGAGGAGATCCCAGTCAAACGAGAGAAGGTGTCAGAGAGCATTCTGGAAACCGCCACTTGCTTGAATTTGATAGTCCTTGGACCTGGATGAATCTGCCATGTGCAATACAATCCAAAACTCAGCGGTTTTGAGAGTTTTCTATCATCACTCCTAAATGAGATGACATGATCCAAATGCTTGGGCTGAAACAAAGCAGACTCTTGGCCAACTTTTTTTGAGAAGTGTGAAAGATTTGGATCTTACGATACCCTCCCTGACGAGTTGCTTGTCGCCAACATGGTTCTTCTCCGTGTCTGGTGCGAGAGCAGAAGGAGGGTAAAATCACAAAGTGTGTCGTCTGGTGTCCACTGTGCCATGGCTTCTTGAAAATGCTCTAAGGCATGATGTTCGATGTGACCTGAAAAACTTTCTAATTGTATGATGATCAAATGGTTTCAAAGCTAATGCTCCAATTTGATAGACTTTGACCGAACGTGTAGAGAGCAAGTTTGGGAATTTTTGAAGACCGCGCAGACCAAAAGGACGAACCCAGGATGGGTCTGGATGTATTATTATTATTATTATTATTATCATTATCATTATTATTGTTTCACCCGTAATTCCAGAATTCAGGGCGGCTCGAGTCTTAAGGCTGTGGAGGAGCCAGAACCTCCAAGGCTTGGGGACAAAAGGTGGCAAGTTGGAGGATACTGGCGACGGGGGCAGATATCTAGCATGGTGCTATGCCTCTTGTCTTTGATATCGGGTTTTTTAAGGATGCATTTCTCAACCTTTTGAACCTTTTGAACTTCATCTGGATGTGACCTGAGAATGATCTGTGACAAGTCTCAAGTTTTTCATGAAAATGCAGCCAGTTGCAGAGATCCCAGCATTTTTCTGCTCATGAAAAAATTTGAAACTACGAAAAACATGTGAAAAGGTATTGTAACTCAACTGGAGTGAGGCCCCAAGATGGGTTTTAACGCAGGTTCGGTTGAGGGCCATTCTATGGAGTGCCTTTTGCCTTTACTGTAAATGATAGATGTTTATTGTTTTCTGGCCCCTGAGAAGGGAGTTCTGTGGGTTCTGCGGCTTCTCCATCTTGTGTGTGGCTATTGTAGCTTTTGTGGCAAATCTGGTTTTGTCGCTTTGGTCGCTTTTTTCGCTGTTGTCGTCTATTTTATGCTGGTTGGTTTGCCGTGTTGTATCATGAACATACCTTAAATCGCAAATTATTTTATTCGCTGAAGAGAAGCACATTGATAGGGCTATATAGGGATACTCAACATGAAATAAGGTGGGGGAAGATGAGAGGACATCTCAAAAACATGAAATCTAGAAATGTAAAATCAGCATGACTAAGAAAACCTTGCAAATCCATCGAAACTAGGGAAAAACTAAGTAAATTTGCAAAACTGCAAAACATCAAACAACAAACGCGTTGCAGAAACCTGGCAAAAAAAGCAAAGAATCAAGGAGAACCAAAGAAACACGGGGAAACCACAGAAAATCCATGGAAACGAAGAAACATCAACAAACATGGGAAAAGGCAGGACAACGAATGTTGAGGTAAACGCAAAGAACCTCCAAAATCTCAAATTTGGTTTGCGCCCCCATTCTATTCCTGCATATCTGCAAACACTCGAGCATCATTTTGGAGGATTTGCTTGATCCTTGCTTGTTGTTTTAAGTGCAAGTTTTTTCGAATCAATGAATCTGGTCAAGGATTCCTTTTCAAATGACAAAATTGAAGATTTCAAGCGAGCTTCCTCACAAAGTTGATTTTGACTGGGTGATATCATAAGCTTGCTCAGTGCATTGTATGATATCTAGCTTGTGCTTTAGATGCAGTCCACCAACCATGCTGTCAAGTAGTAGCGAACGAGATTTTATTCGTTGCTTGTCAAAATAGATGCACTCGAGATTTTCATGAGATAGGCACTTTAGGCACTTTATTTCGCATAATTGTGGATCGTTGCAGCTCTGGCAGGGTTGGCGATGCGCAGTGGCTACGGGCAACCTTGCAGTGGCTTTGGCAGCAGTTTGCTCAAACTTTGTTTGCGAAGAGCCCAACCATTAAGGAAAAAAACAGGTGGCATGTAGACTACGTCATTTTCCCAACTAAAGTTGCACGTTTTGAAGACAAGAGGCTTTAGGCTCCACTCGTGAGGTGAACATGGACACATCATGCGCCATGAGCATCGTATGCATTGTAAAAACATGTAAAAACCAGGAGCTGATGATCACTGGAACTAGGGAATCCTTTCATTTTGTAGCAATTCTTGGATCTGATTGTTCCTGCATTTCCTCAGATGAATTTGCATCACGACGTACCTTCCAGTGGCACCGGCAAGCTGCAAGGTTGACCAAGTGCAAGAGCGTCGCAGCACGTCGCAACACACTGCGGAAGTGCCCCAGCGCAGTCTAAGTGGATTTCGGACTGGAAGCAGGAAATAACGGGGCAGTTTAGCAGATACACGAGACCCAAACGAAATCAGAACTCTTTCTCAACATACCCATGTCATGTTCGGTAGCCCAACTAAAAACATGTGGCTGAGTTTTGGAGACCAAGGCTGTAGTGGACTGAGTGCCCGAGGTCTTAAGATGAATATACCTTGAATACACTCAATATACCCACATTCCTGGAGACTGTGGTTTGGGTGTGACTAATGCGAACTCACACTAGAACAGGATAGATTGGTGATAGACTAGATTTCATGGCCACCTCAGTTGTTACCACATTCCAAACAGTCCCATTTTAATATTGGCAAGACGCCAAGTGTGAATTCTTAAAAATAGCTTCCAGAGTAGCCTCAGGAAGGTGGGTTGAGTTCCACTTCCAATCATATGACAGACAAATGGCACGTCAAAAAGTTTGCCTCTTGGAGATGAGCAGGTTGCAATTGTGCTTTCATCCGGACAAGAATCGCAATGGTGGCGAGGCGTGTGCTTGATGGGGGCTCAGCAAAATCCCGAACCACCTTTTTTTGTCTTTTTGATTGAAAAACTCAGTGCTACCCCAAAAGACCGCGCGGATGAAACTAAATGTCAGGCTCCACCCATGCTGTACTGTTTCTTTAGCACATCAGTTGGTGGTGAACCAGAATCTCACCCCACACTGGCATTGGGATCTGCCGTGGATGAACTGGGTTCCTTTTCATGATTGAGACGCAACCATGACAGCAGCAGTGTCAGCTTTTTCCCAGGAGGCCCGGAGAATGTTCGAGTTTGTGCAATCAATGTGGGAGAAGGAGTTTCGTTCCTGAGGACACGAGCATGGGTGTGGACGCGAGAGGTGCGGGAAGAGAAAGCGTCATGTCGCATCCGTTTCAGTTTGGCATGATGCCATGATGGCAATCTGGTGATTTTGCATGCTTATTTGTGCATCTTAGGTGCAGGATGTGTGGAATATGGTGAAACAGCCATTCCAAACTGCTGGCCCGAACGTAGACAACCATTTCTTCACAGGTACTTTGATATAGCTTCATGCCATATCCATTTTCAATCGCTTTCATACGAGATACAGTATTTCATGTGTGATGTTCTCTTGCACTCAAAAATTGACGTGCGCTTGAGTCTTTGGAAGCTGCTTGGAGGGGAATATTTCCCGGCCTTTAGAATTTGTGAATTTAATTGTTTTGAGATGTTTCCAACCCCGTTGATGAATTTTTGGTTGGAAAGCAGCAAAGGAACGGTTCCATGCATTCTGATTTGATGTTAGGAGAAACAGCTTCTGATTTGTTCTTATCAGTACTCCTTAGAAAATGACTACTGCAACTGTTTCCGTTGGGTCGAGCGCCGACCTCAGCTCCAGGAGACCCTTCACATACTGGCATTGATTTGGACATGGGCAAAGCTCCCACAGTGTCACAGACAACCATGTGCCACAAAGTTCGTTTGAATGCGTTGGAGGGGGGCTGGGTTACTGTGTATATGGACTAGTCGCATTCATGGTGGATTCGCATTCACCGTTATGATAGAATTTAGGAGCCACCTTTATGGCCAGCTGCAATATGCAGCAAAATCGTGGGTGTTTGCGTTGGAACTTGACCCTGATTGATGCTGGTTGCCATACGGGAGTCTATGGGCAATTTCGTATTTGTGATCCAGATTGATGAATCGTGAACTCTGGCTAACCGGATCCGGAAGAGAGATGACAATGAAGCTTCCACGGCATCGACTCAATTCATGTCAGGCTCCAAGCACCAAGTAATACTAATACCAACTCCAACGAGCTAGGATGTTCAAAAGTTGTTGCCTGGTCTTACCTTGAGCACTGTTCGGCCTTCAATACTTGGAGAAAGTAAGTGCCTTCAATGCGTTCCTTGGGCCACTGGATCCTGACCCTTTTGGAGAAAATGCATTTGTAACCTGGAATCTACATGATGCCGAAAGACAATGAAAGGCCAGTTTGAGGCATGACCTCTAGACTCTTGTGCAGGCACTTCATTGCAAGTTTGGGCTCTTCAATTTCAGAGCTGGAGCAGTTCAAAAAGAAGTAGAGAATTCCAAGACTTTGAATCCTCATTCCTTGAGTTTTCCTTAAGAATCTCTCCACACCGTTGGTGGGATGTGCCATTCACGGAACTGAACGGATATCAAGAGAGGTAGCTCTTCGTCCTCGGTGTTTAAGACTAAAAGATTTATGAAAGTAATGACAACAGATGCCACCCCACTTTGGTTGCAAGCCCGAGACTTATGAGAAGAGGCCAGAATGACAAAGTAACAAGGTAAGCGGCCTATAGTGTCTAGAGTCGAGTCTAGAGCACTGAGACAGTGAAACTCACGTCACGGGCCTCGTCCAAAACATGTGTCCCTGTGCCACATGTGTGCTGCCCGGCGAGCAGACGTTGACATCCGTGCAATGTGTCGGGTGCTTGGAGTTGGTCGGGCGGAGAATCCACAGCAGAAAAGCATCGGTTCGGACGCATGGGAGCAAGGCCATATGAAAAAACATGATTAGGTCACCTTCTAGTAGGTCGAGTTCCTCCATGATTTTTAGGAAAAAGGTTACTAACAACTCTGAAGCATTGAGAAAATTTGAGCTTGGCAGATGCTTCTCTCGCCCTTTACTGTGGGATCTTTCAGGATGCGTTCACATAAGGATTCTTTTTCATTTCAGGAACAGAGGCATGGACAGCGGCATAGAACATCACTACTTGGAACAGATTCCATTTTGGAACTTGAATGGCAGGCAATCAGACTTGAATATCTACGTAGAGAGACAGTACATATCATATTAGGTTATGAGGTAATCATATTGTATCTGTATATACATGACATGCATTCATACTACTTCATACATTTGGCCAACATACAACAACATGCCACCTCACCAAATGGTCCTGGTTGATAGGAGAAATATGTTCGGAGTTTAGTTCATCCTCCAGGAGTCTAAGTCCATCATGGCATCGGAATCCGCATGCCTTCCAGATTACTTTCCTGATACAAATCCTGTACCATTGACGGAAGGAACTCAGGTTGGCAATGCAGTTGCCAAACGGAGCCAAAAGACCACTGTAGTGTTTTGAGTGGTGTGGCCATTCACAGGAACCCCTTTTTTTCTGACGCTCTTTTCAATTCGTTCGTGATATGATTTCATTTGACCAGACTTTCCTCAGCCAACCAGCAATCAACACTTGGGCAATTCACCAACCTGAGTTTCCATATGAATTTCTCTTAAGAAAAAGATCTCGTACGTCGTAGTACCTGGATCTCTTTGGTTTGGGGTCTTTTGCCTGGAAGAGGGTTGTGTTGTTCACGCTCAGGTCGGAGACCAAAGAGTCTTCCGAGCGCACAGGCGGAAAGTACTATGGATGGGTTGAACTAGAGATACAAGGAGCCCAAAGATTTAGTCAGAAAGATACATCAGGATCGGTCGAGTTGGGGTGTGTTTCATATCCACCTTTGTCCAAGTAAGGTAGCCGCATGAAAAGGAAGGAAATGGTGCAAGCATTGGCAAATTTACTTTTTTTGAAAGTGCTAAGTTAAGTATGCTGTCAAGGACCTAGAACCAACATCTAAAAGCCAGTTGATATCAGACCCAAGCGCTATCTAATTGACCTCTTGGTGCAAAAACACGGAGCAGTCGTTCATCCGTCATACTTCGCTTGTCAGCAAGGTCTCATGGCAATGTTGCAGGCCAGGGATAGCCCATGGCGGGTGAGATGTTGAGACAAACTGGTGCCGGTAGTAGACTCATTGATGAACGATCTCTAAGCTCAGCAAATCGCCGTCGCATGTTGTGACGGGTTGATTCCTTCCCTTTTGTTTTGTCTGTCTCCGTGAGATCTGCTGGGATATCGAGTTGGGTAGCTGCACAACCTTCTCATAGTAAATAATCCGCCAACTGTTTCCCAGCTTGACGGGCAGGCGACTTTCTTGAAGATGAAAGTTATACAAGGAGATTATCCAACCTGCAATGGAATTGGGTATGTTTGGTTCATTTTCACCGAACGTTTTCCCTTTTGACTACGTGATTTTTGCTGAAGCCGAAGGAACTAGGCGAATGTGTCCGGGATACACCTGGAAATGGCTAGTTTTAGTAGTGAATCAGTGGATTCAAGGCCTGATTTGGAGAGGGGTCGTGCAACTTGAAAGGCCTTGCTGTTCTTCCTTCTACACGAAGCAATCGTGGCAATCGTGGCTGCGGTCCGCGCGGGTTCGGGGACGCTGGGGATATGGTTTGGTCAAGCCGGAGCCAACACACAAAAGGCTGAGAGACCTTGATTTTTCCCAGGTTTGAAGGTCCAAGGGGCGAAATACGTTTGATTTTTGCATCGCAACAATCCTGAGAGGCGCATCTCACTTGCCTCGATTAACGCAGGGTGAAAGTCGTACACATGGCATTAGACTCAATACTCAAAATCATGGTTTCTGATCGGTGAAAAAGAATGAGTTGGTTGGTGGAACGCCTACGAATGACCAGCCTACTTGAGATCTTCCCGAGTCCTGTTTCCGACCGAAGCTTTTACATGAACCATGGTTTGAATCTTTTCTTGTTCTTAGGCATTGATCATGGAGTCATTAGTCTCAATTTTTTTGATCGCACCTGGTAGGATGCACACTGGATAGTCAACGTACGGACATTTGGCTCTGGACTTCAAGTTTATACTGTAAAGAAGAACGGAAGGCACTTAGTCCTTGGAAATGTCCCTACATCATCCGACCTCATTTTCATTGCTGTCTCTCTGAGGTCCTGTGCAATGTGGCCGTGACTCGGTCTGTTTGAGAGATCAAACTGTTTTTGAGTCACCAGTCGGCTCAACATCTCAACTGTCAGAGTCCGAAGCACTAGCCGTGCTTGTTGAAAGCATGAAGGTCACCCAAGATTCAACTGCCAGCTCACTGGATGCATCTAATAATTTTCATAGAAAAAAACGTCAATACTTGCACTCCCTATCAAAAACGTTCGTGGCTCTGCGGGTTCATACAGTTTAATGAAAGGCCTGGACCAGGGTCAGATAATATACATACAATTACATACGTAATGATATGATAGACATATGACCGGTGTCAGAGTACAAATTCCATCCCAATCAGCCAAACCGGCTAGGCAGAATCCAATACCGGTGTCATAAATCAGTGTGCTTGTTTCATCAATTAAAGGACCATACTGACAGCAAATGGTAATGATTGTGGAGAGTTGATCGATTCATTCATTCCATGCAGGGAGGTCAGGTGATGCTGCTAAAGTTTTGTCATACATCGTACAACATGGTCGATACGCAGATCAAGAAAATCTGTGGACTTATGATAACTTGGAAGGATTGTTGAGGCACCCGCCAGTACATGCATACATGCATGCGTACATACATGCATACAAAACTCTTTATGATATGTCATGTCATGATTATGAGTACCAAGCCCTTTGCACAAAACTGAAGACTCCGGGGGGAATCATGAATGTTCAACCGAAAATGCCAACATTTCAGGGCCTTCAGGATTGAGATGTTAAGGCATATTTTCGTACCAACGTTTGCTTTGTGCTAAGGGTTTAGCTGATAAGCAAATGACAAGCGTTTTCCATTTTCCATATTGTACACTGTACACATAGATAGGCAAATCACAGCCGAAGGTGTGAAATTTGAATCCGGTATGCTCAAAGGCGGCATCGCAGATGTGCCTGTCTCCTTGTCAACGGTGGTTGCTGGGCAAGAGCAGGAGCTCTGTTGATGGGTGGCGGGGTTTCTTCGCTGAATACAGATTCCACCATTTAAGGGAATATTTTCAAAATTTATCACCCTGCTCCAGAGCTCATGCGCACTAGATACCCTGATCAGGCCTGTCATGCTTATATAGGTCCCACAGTTTTGTAGAGGGCTGATTGCAATTACTATTGTCAAATTAAAGCAGGAACATTCTATACACAGTTTCATTCGTCCATCCTTCATCCAGATGATTTAGACATAGGCGTGTCTCAAAACTCCAGGGGGGTCGGCCATTTCATTTCTATTTTTTGTTCATCTATATATATATATACATATATTTGTATGTATTTGTATTATATTTCCATACAGGTGTATATCATCATGCATCATACCCCAGGAGCTGCGCCTCGAGGCCCCCGGAAGTCGGGGTGCCCTGAAACCACTGGAGCATCGCAACGATGACCAGACTTGGACTTTCCAAGATTTTCCTGTGTTTTTCGTCTCAAGGAGTAGCAAATCGGAAATCACTAGTCTTGATTATCACAGCAAACCCAGTATTGACTTAAAAATGGAATCGTGAGTGGCGAACGTAATTCCGGATGGGCCACCATGGCATCTTTACCCATCATATGACTGGGGATGCCCTCGAGTCAGATGAAACAAGCGTGGTTCCCTTGGAGGATCATCCCAGGACTTGGTTCAATGGTTAATAACCATAAGGATCGGGTTGTGGGACCCCTTCTAAAAGGCCTTTTTATGGCTTAAGAATCGGGGTTACTAACCACTTACTAAGTGGGATGATTTTCCAAGTAGTTTAGGATTGGTAGTTTACTACCGCCCCTCCCAGGATGTCGGCTTGTCACCACAGGATGACGATGATGGAGATTTGTGGGGAATCTGGGAATTTTGCTCCCTAACCTTCATTTTGCCAAATCATTGCGTCCTGGCTGGGGGGTAGATTTTTTTCTAGGCTCCAAAATTGGGCGAAAATAACAATGGTGACCTTTAGTCGAATCGCAAAAACTGCCGTTTTGATTGAAAACTGTTAGGTCTATACAACATTATATACTCAGAATTTTGTAGAATTTCAGCTTGGCAGGGACGGCAGGGAAGGAACCTGAAATTGCCATGGGGGTAAATGTTAGTGCCTTCACCTTAGCATTTTTTCCCGAGAACTGTGAAAAAGAAAAAAGTTCCTACACCCTGGTAAACCAACATGGCAATGAAAAAGCGCCTCCCGCATCAGACGCCTCCCAGATTTTTATGTAACAGGCGTGTGGTGTAATACAAGGTGTCTCTTGTAAACGGTGTCAGTTGTACAAGGTGCCTGGTGTAAACGGTATGTGTAGGAGGTGTTTGATGCAAAAGGTGCTTGGTGTAGATGTTGTCTGTAACAAATGTCTGGTGCAAAAGGCAGCTGGTATAGAAATGTGTCTGGTGTCAACGCAACTAGAATGCAAGGCATTGCAAGGCAGCAGCTGGGGCACCAAACCGTATTTTACATTATACATACACCGTGGGGTAAAGCTTAACTTGCACGGAAGATTGTGACACGCAGCGACAAGCAGCGCACGCCATTGCGATATAAATTGGATTTCTCTCTGACGTAACATATGTACGCGATACGCGGCTCACACCTTTGCAAATTACATCTTAAACCAAACAACAAACTCGCACAACAAAGGAAACAACACTTGTGGGGTTATCCGGTCCTGTAAGCAGTGTCATTGTCGTTGTTGTTGTTGTTGTTGTTGCTGTTGCTGTTGTTGTTGTTGTTGTTGTTGTTGTTGTTGTTGTTGTTGTTGTTGTTGTTGTTGTTGTTGTTGTTGTTGTTGTTGGGTTATTGGTTGTGTTGCTTCTGCTGTTCTGCACTTTTGGTTCGAGATGTTTCAGCACCAATCATTATATGTGATATTAAGATGAGTTTCTGACTTCAGGGCATTTTTTGACAGTTGTCCCATGCTAGATGTGCTTTCAGCAGTGACTGGTGAATCAATTGCAGTCTTTGAAGAAGTGGACTTTGCAGAAGGTTCGGTGAAGGCCTTAAAGCAGCGCCTGGCACAGAAGATTGGCATCCCGCGCTTCCGACTACGGCTCCTTCAAGACAACTCCCCACTGGATGATCAAACCTTGATCGTCAATCAGACCTTGACACTTCAAGTTGTACAGCTTGTGATACTGGATTTTCAGCTGCCTGACAGGGAGCAGGAGCAGGGCATCATGGTGGCATGTCAGCAACATGATGATAAGCTCCTTGAGCAGCACTTGAACCAGCCACGAAATCCCAACTTTGCAGATGCAAACTGGCATACAATGACGCCCTTGGGTGCGGCATCCCTATGTGGAAGTCTCAAATGCGTGTCTTTACTGATGGAAGCAGGTGCCAACAAAGACCAAGGCAAGACAGATGATGGAATGACCCCTCTTTTCTTAGCAGCCCAGAATGGAAACCATGAAGTTGTCCGATTTCTGGTTGAGTTGGGTGCCGACAAAGACCAAGGCAGGACAGATGGTGGAGCAACGCCTCTGTACATGGCAGCTTTCAAAGGGCACATTGAAGTTGTCCGATTTCTGGTTGAGTCGGGTGCCAACAAAGACCAAGGCAGGACAGATGATGGAGCAACGCCTCTGTACATGGCAGCTTTGAAAGGGCACATTGAAGTTGTCCGATTTCTGGTTGAGTCGGGTGCAAGCAAAGACCAAGCCACCACACATA
>DF241018.1:67619-93999 GCA_000507305.1 Breviolum minutum Mf 1.05b.01
GGTGCCAACAAAGACCAAGGCACGACAGACAATGGGTTAACGCCTCTTTTCATAGCAGCTGCATTGGCGCACCTTGAAGTTGTCCGATTTCTGGTTGAGTCTGGTGCCAACAAAGACCAAGAGACAGATGGTGGAGCAACGCCTCTGTACATGGCAGCCATGAAGGGGCACCTTGAAGTTGTCCGACTTCTGGTTGAGTCAGGTGCCAACAAAGACCAAGAGACAGATGATGGAATGACGCCTCTTTTTGTAGCAGCTATGAAGGGGCACCTTGAAGTTGTCCGATTTCTGGTTGAATCAGGTGCCAACAAAGACCAAGAGACAGATGGTGGAGCAAGGCCTCTTTTCATAGCAGCCATGAAGGGGCACCTTGAAGTTGTCCGACTTCTGGTTGAGTCAGGTGCCAACAAAGACCAAGAGACAGATGATGGAATGACGCCTCTTTTCATAGCAGGTCTGAATGGGCACCTTGAAGTTGTCCAATTTCTGGTCGAGTCAGGTGCCAACAAAGACCAAGGCTGGAATAATGATGATAGAGGAAGGTCAACTTGAAGTTGTTTGCTTAGTGGTTCGGTCTGATGGTAACAAAGACCAAGGCACGACAGATGATGGAGCAACTATCAACTTGAAGTTGTTTGATTCTTATAGGTAGTGCCTGATAACAACAAAGTATTTGGCAGAAAAATCGTGAAAACAGATGTGTTTCGAAAAACGATTTTTGATCTGCCTTGAAGGGTGACCTGATAGCCCAGCCTCTTTTGAGGGGGGGTGTACTCTAGGGGAGGCTGGTTGAAGGGCCGTGACTATAGGAACCGATTTCACCCCGGAAGTTCCAGCCGCTTCACTCACACCTTGAGGTCACCCATTTTTGGTAAAGAAAAATTATCCTTCCAGTTGGGTGCATCGGTGCATGAGATTTCTAGGAATTTGTAGGTGTCAACTGAGGCCCAGGGCGGCCAAAGTGATTTTCTTGCTGGATTTAACTTGCTATCTTTTTCAAAGGATGTAAAGGTGAAGGCTGGGACCAATGGTACGAAACAGAACCTTGCCAAATCTTATTCAAATTTAGATGAATCGTTTTTTTTTGGGGTTTGAGTGACTAGATGAAAATTGAAGGACCAGCTGTTTATTACTCCTTTAGTGTGGAATGATTTTTCCAACAAAAACATGTAGTAGTCGAACTGGAATCCTACCCCCAAAATGTGAGCATGAAATGAAATGTTTGAAACTACCCCAAAATCACCCCTTCCTGCTTGCTCGGTTCCTTGGATGCTTGGTTGATGACTGTTTATATACTTTCTCTCCATGAGGAGACAGAGGAAATGACGGTTCTCAATCCTCCTTACCAAAAAACACATATCGAAATGGATCCAGAGGAAGTATAAGTAGTTGTGGATTGGTTGGAAGGGCTATGAAATTCCATTCCCAAGGCAACTTCGACGTTTCGTCGATGCACTACATCCACTTTGTGACCGACGATGGCAGCTTCGAAGACACCTTCCTGCAGAGAAAAAAGGGGAAAAACAGTGGACAGGAACACGTAGAATTTGATGTCAACAGTCTATGTGTGTTTGCTTTGCAACGCAGATGGACTTGCAGAGACATCAAGTGACATCACCCATGATAGATGGTGGTTTTAGGTGGAACTGAGTGAACTCACCACTCTCTGAACGGTGGTATATATAATGTGATTTTGAAACTTGACAGATAGAGTAACATGTTGCCGAGAAAGTGTCTCATGGCAATGATGATACACTTTAATGACAACTTTGAAAGCATTTCCAAGTACCGCACACTTCGCAAAGACAAGCTTCACCTGTTGAGTGAAGTGAAAAGGGTTGGAATAAGAAGCAGCTTGGGTAAAGCTGCATCAAAAGCAAATTCCCTGTTCCTGTATGTTTCTGTCGGGGTTGTTGTTTGATGAGTTGGAACGGTGAGTCCAGGAATTTTGTCACCAAGTTGGAGAATTGACCCTACCCTGGCACAAAAGGTGACCGCACACGGATGAGTTCCTTTGCGAAGTATACTAGTACTTCAATACGCAGATGATATGTCAGGTGTGGAAGACATCAATGAATGGATTTGGGCAGTGCTTGAATGAAGTTCCTTTCTCACTAGGTATTTTCAGAGCTGTTTTAGATGCAGAAAGGCTGGAAGCATGACCATTTTGCCGGGTCGATCTCAAACACAACACCGAGGAGACCGGGTGCGGTGGAGATCCCCCATGTGGCGGCACGTGTCGTGCCGCTGATCAGGTCAGTTGCTTTGTGGGTCAGCCTGGGTGTGGCGGGAGTCACCACAGTTGAATGAATAGGAACTAGGAGTTGTTACTGCATCCATTTTCAGGGATATGGAGGAGTGGATAGGCTTTCATATTTCATAAATTTGAGATACAGATATAGATATAGATATAGATGTATAGATATATTATAGATATATAGCTATAGGCAGAATTGGATATAGAAAAACTTTCTGACAGCACTCCGTTGGATTCTCTACTATGTATGTTAAAAGCAGATGCTATCGGGACCCTTTCAGCGGGAGCTCGTTGAAACTGGGACAATTACTGATCCGATAGACCAAGATCAGTGTCCCATGGAGAACGATGTAGACTTCAGTATGGGAAGATCTGATCCCCCAACATGTCAGCCCTGTTGCCAGTCGACGAAACAAGACACTGTACGAGTTCTGATTCTGTTGATTTCATCTTCGGTCGTGGCGGAACCCCAAGGAGTATGAACCCACACCAAGAGTGCTAGTTAGATTTTTGTCCTAAGTTGGATGGTTGGTTGGGGGGTGCCAAGTTGCCTTGCAGAGCAGCTTGGGAATTTTGAGTGAACCATCCATGTCTGACAATGGAAAGTTCATGACGAACAGTGATGATGTTTGTTGCAGATGGAGAGTCACCAAGCTTGCCTTTTCAAGTTCGTTTCTTCAATCCTACTGAATCCTACTGCCTTGTCTCTGGGTCCCAAAAGTAGTGATCCCACGAAATCGAGTCGCAGGTGATGGCAGAAGTCCTCATCTGGTCCCGTGTACAAATCGCTCATCCAGGCCCTACCCGCAATGAGCCACCCCACAACAGATCGCGCGAGAGGATGTATTCATGTTCATTGTGATTGCTTTCAGCTTTCAATGATTTCGTCTCTCAGAAACATTCCCCAGCACCAATTCTGAAATGCCTAAACATGCAACCGACGATACTCCTCAACTCTGTTTGGAAGGGTTTCAAGATACTGCGAACCCCAATCTCAGCCCACCATTTGCTTCTAAGTAGCCAGTGTAGTTGACCAAGGAAAGAAAAATATTGTAAGTAGATAAGTTTACACACTATATCACTATAGTAATATATATATATATATTTTGTTTGCAACTATATACATACATGTAAGATGTTTACTGAGCATCTATGATCTATGTATATATGTGTATATGTCCTGTATACATATAAACTCCTGCAATTTGAACCATTATTATCTAATCCACGCATCCACCTGGTGCATTCATCTCTCCCCTCAATCTTCTCCCCTTCCCAGACCTTGGAGGTTGGTATGCCACCTGCTACTGCGAAGTTACTGGCATCACAGGATGCCAGGTGTGAGCAAGCATTGCCAAGTCGAGCAGAGTGGAAACCGTGGGAAGCGTTATTGAACTTAAACAGATTTAATTGGAGCGGTTTAAAGGGGTGTCTAGTAGTACCAGAAGCGTTTCCACCAGGGGCAAGCAGACGAAGTTGCTGGATGGAAGAAACAGGCTCCAGGTTGCATTCAAAAAAAATTACTGTATATAGACCAGGTCAGTTTGGGAGAATTTGGGAGTACATCAACTGGTTGAAACGGAGTGTTTGTGCTCACAACTCGTCGAAGGAGGATTATAAACATGGGTAAAAACGGTAGCAAGCAAGAAGTACAGCTCTTCGTCAGCCACACAAAATTACCCTGCAGGCAGTCAGAAACCTTTCAGATATACAGTTCGTAGCCGTCAATCATCACTGAAAGTTCAAAGAGACTGGTTGAGGTTGAAACACTGAATGATATCCTGTTTGCTAGGAAAGCACATATTGCCAATGATTTGCACCAATTGCCACCTCTCGAACTAGTCAACTATGGCTTGAAGATACCGCACCCTATGTTTTCCAGGTGCTGTTTCATGCTCTTAGAAAGGAATTGTTTCAGGAAACAAGGCCCATGTTGAGAGTCATACTCCTGCTTGATTCCGGGGCGATACAGTGTGCACTGACTTCATTCAGCGAATAAAGTACGTCCAGGTTTCTGGGATGTTATCGGGTAGATCAAGTGGTTAGCCACCAGGCTTGGTCTCACCTCGGGTCCTTTGTGGTTTCTGGAGCCTCCCAGATCACTGTGGTTCCTGCCATGTCCAGTGCCTGGGATGGTTAGGGCGGTGAGCTGGACGGACTGTGATGCCCAGTGGATGCGTCAGTGGTGAGCAAGCTGCATTATTTGCATATATCATCAATCATTTTTGTGTACTTGGTGTTTCCTTCAGAGATTTGCAGGGTGTAGGGACATTACTATTTATAGTTGCAACATACGGCGTACTTGGTGTTTCTTCATATCAGACCCAGCATGAAATGCAAAGAATTACTACTTCTGACCCAGGTTCAGAAGCACAGGACTCCTCCAAATCTACCTCAGAGTTCGTGTGAGTTGCAGAATCCACCTAGGGTCCAGTTTCACACTGATTGTGTGAAGCTGCAATGTATTGATCTTCACTAGACTACTATGGGAGAGGTCCAGAACCGAGTTGTGGTATGATTGAAACTTACAAGTAGATACAGTAGGAGATTCCAATATTGATCCTTCATGACTGACTAGACTTAGCAGACCCAAGGCTCATACGATCGACTTGGCAGCGCAAGGACTTTGAACAGGTTTTAATAAATTGCTAATGTGCATGTGGAATATCGCATCCCTGATGCGCCAGCAGACGGGGAAACACACTGAGATCCCCTACCTTCCACCTTACGCAGGGAGAGAACAAGACATACAGATACTACAACTGGTGGAATTCTTGCATCTAGCATTAAGATTTTTGGCCTTCGATCTGGTTCATTCAGACCGAGACATTCCAGTCTCGGATGCATTCTTCATAGACAAGCACTGTAGATCACGAAATTGTCCACTTGAGCGGTCGTCAAACATACCCGCGATAAGGCGATAACATAGTGCAGAAGGGACCCAAGCTATACAGCTCCATCAATGCAGGCTGGCTCACGCCGTTTCTGTTGCAGGTGCTACGGGCTTCTCGATTGTGCCAATGTTGCCATTTGAGTTCCGTGGCTTTTCGCAGCGGCTGGGGGAACCTGAGTCAAAGACAAGTTCCTTCAGAGAGGTGTGAAGTCAAAAAGTGCTGGAAGACTCGGCTAGACATATTCAATGTATTCCAAAATGGTGAAGAACACATTGCTTGAAGTCTTTGGTAAGGAGAAACCTTCACTTTGGAGCCAAGATCTAGCCATTTGGATCCATTTGGGGTGTCTCAACATTGACTGTCTCGTCAACAATTCCCTCTATGGTTTCATAATTGAAAAATGTATAAAGCAAGTGTTCTGTGTTGTTGCTGGTGGTGGTGGTGGTGGTGGTGGTGGTGGTGGTGGTGGTGACCTCCTCGGCGCCCGCCGTTAGTGAACTGACCTCAACTACTGACTGTATTCGTGTAGCCTCTTGACTTAAGACTCAGACACATCAACCACTGCCACAAATTGTTTTGCTCAACATGGTTTCCATTCTATTGGCTAGACAGTTTTGCATTGCTGCTCGCATCTAAACACATCATATCTAAAGGTACCAGGAGATACCTGCGTTGAGACTTGCCTTGTTTCCTCACAGCAGCTTTGCTGACTCCAATGCATGGTGCTATCTTTCATAATCTTTCGTTTTTGATGGTGAATTGGTGACTTTTCCCATCTGTGTGACGATTCCTTGGTGTCTTTTTTTTGAGGGTGTCCGGCAACCCCTGTAGGCTGCAGTTGCAGGGCTTCAACTTTGACGCCTCAACAGGGCTTCTCTTCGGTCCGGGAGTTGACTGCGATGCCGCCACGCAGGCCCAGAAAGCTTGGGCGATGGCGTTTTCACCTTTGATTTACACGACTTGATGTGGTTGGCCAACCACTGTTGATACTACTAAGCTACTGCATCAGATAGTCTTTCAGAAGGCATAGAATGTCAGAAGGAAGCATTCAGATTCTAAGGTTTGCGTTTCGTTTGTGTGCGGGGTGCGAGCGGCAGATACGAAACGATGTCGATTTCTGCTGTTGGTACCACGAAGCACCCACTGCCAGGTGCAACCAGAAGAGCTTGCAGGTGCAGGGGTGGTAGAGACATGTCCAGCCAAGATGACCTATTAGACCTGATTCAGATGCCAAGAGGATCACACAAAATGACGAGTTTTTTTGGGGTCAATTCTTCCCGTCGCGCTCATAGTCGTAGTGCTGCAAAGCACAAGACTCCATTCCTCCTCAGTGAATGAAGAGATTAAAGATTTCATGGGTTTTCCAAGAGTTCGGACAGCTTCGGAAATTTCAATTCTGCTTTAGAATGGAAACCCAGACTGAGACCCACCCGTTCTGAAGTCGCTTCTAGATGTGGAGTTCCGGATACGAGATCCTTCGAGTCTGTCCAGGAGAATAGCTAGGTTGCAATATTGTAAAGGGCGCAAGAGTCTGTACAGTCTGAAGGGAAAGATGTTCATCCAGTCTCCCAAGAAAAATGCAAAGATATCCTCAAACGAGAATCAGCTTGGACCTATGTTCGATTCCACCTTGCAATTTTTTCTCGTATCTCGACTTTCTCACTTCATAGAATTCCAGGATTCCAGTCTTTGGTTTTTCACTGCGGATCTCTCACTAGAACCCTGTGCCACAGTTTCAAAAGCGTCTATGAGAGGGAGTGAGCTCTAGAAAATGATCGCTCAAGAGAATTCCAATTTGAAGGTATCATTTGGAATTCAAGGATGTCAGGTACTTTTTCTTGCCAGGTGGCCAGCTGCAAGATTTGCGCCTCGAAGGACTTCGCTGTCGTTTGACGCTGCCCGTTGCGCATGGTGAGGGAGACTCAGGGTGCAGAAGCGGGAGATAGGTTGCCGATATCACATAACCGAATACGATACACTCCAGGGTGAAAGTGGATGGCACAACTCCAAAAAGGTGCTTTAGTAAGAGGCTATCATAAATCGATACACAGGAATTCATCCCAAAAAGATGTCCTGGCAAAGTGGAGTTTACCAGAAATGTTTTGGATTCCCGGCTTAGAATTCACTAAAAAGTATATTGGAATGCTTTGATGGGTGTGCTTCCCAAGATTCAGGTTGGTGGGGGGTAGAGAGGTTGGAGCATGTGGTGAACAAGAAAAAGAAGTGGCGGTGCAAACATGAGTATTCCTAAGACTCAAGGTGCGTGCAAATGCACTCCGAGGCCTGCAAACCGGCGATGTCCTGCGCTTGATGAATGTCATCGTCAACCCTGCGAGCAATGTCACGGAGAATGTCAGCAATGCCACAGCGACGCCAGACGATACCAAGTGTTCCTTGGTTGTGAAGGTGGAACAGTTTTAACGTGGGCTTTTGACCTGATGGGAATCATTCTTAAAAACAGGAGCGGAATGAAGGAAACAGCAAAATCACCAAAAGAGTCCTTGAGTGGACTGACAAGAGACAAGCCTCAAAATGACCCTTTGAAACAGATCAACTTTTCGAGGCTTCGGGCAACCCTGCAGCTTTCCAAGTTGACAGCTGAGGCCTTCTGGAGTCGCCCATGGCGGTATTGTCGACGCCCAGCGAGACAGAGTTCCTTTGAACACAGGGCCAGTCACAGGGTTGGAGATAGCTCCGTTGTGGGTGGGTGATGTCACTTCAATTCTGTCAATATCGAGTAAGATTTACTTACACCGGTTGAACGCTGGAATTTGTGGAGTCGCAAGGTTGCTATTGGACATTTCCCTCACTGCTGATCAGTTGCTCGGCTTTTGTATCAAAGGTCAGGGCTCTTTTCGAGGTTTCCGTTTCTTTGAAGCTGCGTCGAGGGCAACAGCGGGAAACTGTTGAACATCAGCTTGTGCCCATTCTATATCAGCTTTGGTGTGATGGAGGCTAGCATATCTTGCGCAAGCAGAATTCATGTTTTATTCAGTATTGTTGCCGAGCAAGTGTGCTGGGTGAACTAGTTGAATCAGGCTGTAACCAACCGCAATAGTCTTTAACTTTAGTATTGGTAGGACCTAGCATGCTCCCTGAGGCTGGCGAGGTGGCTCACTTCTGCATTGTAATCTTCAGACCATCAACCAGCCCGAACGATTAGTATTTGTAATTACTATAGGTTGTGGTTCGAAGTCAAACCGGAGAATCCAATACTTTGTTTGGGGTTAGGATTTGTGGTTACAGGGTCTCAGTATGACAGTGTTGGCCCGAGGTTGCAGAGCTTGGATTTGGGTAACGCTTCGTGGGTTGCGATGCACCTTGGCAACGTTGGCAAGCCGCAGGGGTGGCGAAACAAATCTGTTTTCACAAAGAATATAATATGCATTTAGAATGTTCATATGAGATGGGTTTTTATATGAGGTGTGCTCTCGCGTGTGAGTTTGGCTGATGACTGCGATGATTGTCATGATCTGAAATTGTCCATCCGTATTAGAATACATATTCTGTCCAAAAAGTCCCCTGGCTCATTGATATTTTTTGAATATTCTACTTGCCGACTATGAAAATTTGAGTTTTTTTATGTGGCAGGCATTTATCATATCTTTTCCCTGCTCAAATGTAGCTCTAGCAGGTCGCGAATGAGCTTCAAAGTCCGAAGCACCACCAACAACGCGAAGTACAGCGTCCCGCGGCGAAGCTCCGAATATGCTGGGAGAAGTGCATGGCGTGGGGCATGCACCGAAATCTAATCTTTTGACCATGAAGGGACGAATGAAACAGTGGTTTACTGTAGAAATGGGAGGTTTCAAATTCAGGGCTGTTCAAATGTTCAAGCAAATGAACAGACGACATTTTCACAAGTCATTTCGATGGTTCATCTTGAATGTGTTGCATTGATTGGAAAAGACTACATCACCAAAAGTAGCTTCATTTATCATGGCCATTAAGGCAGCTCAGGACGAGCGTATCTAGAAAATCTTTAGCTAGATTCATCCGCTCTTCAGCCTTGTTTTAGTGGATCCAAGCCATATCACCCTCGCGCTGAGGTCTGTTGGGCAAAGCCAAAGTTCCGCATTGCCCTTCTCGACGTTGTGCAGCCTCCATCTTTTTTGCACCTTGGCAAGTGCGCCCTATGGAAAAGTGTTTGTCGTTGCCCTGCTCTGCCAGGGGCATCAGTTTTCTTGGGTGATGAAGTCTAACACGGAAAATGGAACATGTGGGTTATCTTGAGATCTCTCAAGGAAAACCGTGAGGAAATGTCACAAGAAACAATGGATACAGTGTCGGCATCCACAAACATATTTAGTTTCTGACCCTTTGTCCAAGTGGATTGTTTGCCAACGCACTTCGCCAGTATCTTCTCCCTGACTCTAAGTCACCCAGAGAAACTCGTTGCAATCTTTTTGCAAAGCCAAGGTCTGAACTTCATTTGACGACCAGTTTGCCGAACACTGTGGCGCCCAGTAACCCGAACCAAAGCATGGGAACCTCCGCCTCCGCACTTTTTTGAATCATGAATCATGCCCAACTGCATTTTGTTTGTTTGGACAGTGTACAGATACATAAAATAAAGTGTACACATTAATCCTGATATGATTTAGTACCACATACGGTACACATACTCATGAGTACATATGCATGCTGTCTAATACCCCATGCAGGTCCATGCTTTCCTTTTTTGCCCTGTCGTGCCCTTTTTGGAGTGTCTGCAGAGCGTGAGTGTGTGATTGACAACCGCAGTCTAGTATATCAGATTTTCTATTTGTCTTGTTCTGATCAATGGCAGGTAATCTGATGGCACGTGTGGTTCAACTACGTCTAATCCACTTGGATGGCTGAAAGGGTACATTTATATAATCAAATCAGGATGCGCTGTTAGGTCCTCACTCGAGATGGTCATTTATATCGGTAGTCCACGAAAAACATGAAGATTTTGCGGATTTGGCCAGATGTATTCTTCAATTCTGAAATTTGACAGCTTCCCTGTAGATTGGCCCTCAAAACAAGAGAATCCATGGAAAGCGGGGCACACGGGGCTTGATTATGCTTAATCCAGTTTGATCCCAACTTATATGATATGAATATAGAATAGCTTATGGTTCATTTCAAGACTATGAGATGGGATACTTTCCTCAAGTCTCAAGATGAAACCTGATGCCACGCCAAACAACATACCCAGTGCGGTGGATGTCTTTTTCCAATCACCTCATGATATGCATCCTGTCGTTGCACCTTCTTGCAAGGCATTTTGGCCTTTCAAACCAATATGGCCGCGGCTAAGACGGGCCAAACACGCCTGTCTCTGGTGTTTCGAGATACGAGTTTCTTAGGCACGGGAGAAAATCTCTTGAGTGGATCACGCATCAGGGTAAGACAAATTTGTATTGGATTAATCTTACAAGCGAACCGTCATTCAACGCAGATTGCAAAATCCCGTTGGATGGATTTCACCGGGCAACTGCCAATTTCGAATGTTCAATTTTACATCATCGTTTTATTTATGGTGCCATTCGTTAGATAATGCCGTGGCCAAATGAAGTGGGCCCTCTGAAGCATCAGGTCAGCAGTTATGATTACAATCGAAGCTATTGAGCCAAGGTGTCGAAAGTTTCTTTGAAGGGAACTTCCCAAAATGACATCCATGCTGCAGGATCAACGCCTAAGCCCTTAACCACCCCCAAACTGAAAGGGTGGCAACTATCCATGATGTCCAAATTGGTGTCTTCTTCTGGATCTTCACGGTTTCGAGTTCCTAACATGTGCTGAGTCCGGGGATTGCGGGGATTGCCAATGCTCGCCAGAGTGTTTTATGAACCTTGCCACCAATTTTGATGTTTCCAGCAATAATGCCGTAATGGCACCCAATTCTTCTACTCATCTCCTTGAAATAGTCATGGAAAAGAATAGCGACAATCTGAAAGGAGATAAGCCATTATAGGCACTCCACTCCTCTAGCGGGGGCAAAGCTTCTCGACTTTTACGATGGTTTAAGGGAAGGTAGTTGTGATAGAAAGATGAAAGGAAACTTGGTGACATGAATTTTGGGAAACACTCCATGGAGCCAGTATAGCCATTGCCATGCATACTGTAACTCTTTTGTGGACTAGGAACGGAACGTCATCTTCCCACAAACAACATGGGGCCAGAGATCATGTGAGTTCTCACACAACAGTCAGCACCGCAGGGCACAGTTGGACGCTTCCAAGCGACGGTGCCTCGACAGCAGGGCAACACCACTGTTTTGGATCAGGATTGATTCGGACTCGGTTTTGACTGCGAGATCATTGAGTCAAGATTTGTTTCAAGAAAGCTCAATTTTAGGTGACAACCACAAAGGCACTATCCGGGAGGACATGTGGAATGAAGTCTGAATGGTCCAATCCAGACTCGGTTCTGGGAAAGTGTGATGGTGTCAAAAAGTGGATATTTAAAGTGAGATTTTCGCGCAAAATGTAATGCAAGGTGTGCCACGCCAAGACCTTTGTGGTCTCCTGTTCAAGGAGTTGTGGTCCGAAGATGAGGTGGGATCAATGTCGATGGGTTCGATAAGATTGGCCATACGGGTATATAAATATAAATATATATATATATACACAGGTAAAAACAGGCACTCCGAATTATTATAACCACTACTCTCGACTCTCAATACTACAAGCTACTACTTAGTGCTTGTATTACCAACATTCTACAAGTTTTTGCACCACAACTGTGGGGGCCACTGCAGAATGCTTACCCATATATCATGTACAATTACATGTCAACACGCACACACATGCACGCATATATGTATACATATATGTGCAAACATATTACATATTCTGAACATACAATTCTGTATTTCTGTATTACACGTGTATATTCTCCGAGCATTTGCTCAAAAAGAGGTTAGCTGGCACCTAGGCCCTACATTCAAAAAAGCATTTCCTACATTTCTCGGGATTTGTGTGCTGCTGAGAGGCGACACCTGGGAGGTGTACCGCGTTCCAATGTATATTCCGATCCCATACGAAGCAAACTGTTGTTAGGATTCTCTCTTTTTTTTTTCCGGCCTGAGCGGCAAGGATGGGTTTCCACAACCTGCTGGATGCTACAACAATGCCTTCGCTGAGCACCTTGACCGAGAATGATCAAGACGTTATTAAAGGGAGACTTGGAGGTCTTCTAAGCCCATGAAATCTAGTTGCTATTTTGATTCAGGTCTGGCTCGAGGCAGTTTAGACAACGGATTTTTGGAGAAGTTTATCATTTTTGCAGATTGTTGAGATCCAAATTCTGTTTGGTCAAAAAATGAATCAGCCACTCTATGCGGTGATCCCAATGTTGGTGGTGACTGTTCTGAACAGCAAAATCACTTTGTACTTGTTTAGGGCGTGGCAGTCACTACCATGACGCTAAGTTTCCGCTACAATGAGTTCCGATCTATTTTGCAGCATGCATTCTTGCAAAATACACGCGGTGCATCCCTGTGCAACAAAGGGCAGTAAATTCAAAGATAAAGAGTCCCGAAAAATATAGGTAGTCCGCCCTTTTTCATGGTTTCCAGCCTGGAGAGATATTTCTGATTTGACCAAATAAGATTGAACATCACGGATCTTATTTACTGGTAATATATTGTGGGGTAATTCTTGTGCACCAGTTGGAATCTGGATCGTGGATGATAATGGAATCCTGCGTGGTCATCCATTTGTTTGTCCGGTGATGGGTTTAGCATATTCCCCGAATTGATTTAGCTGCGAAGCCATTCAGAACATTCCAACCATCAATGCCAAGAGACCCTTTGATCCGTTGATCGCTTGAATTTTGCGCATGAGCTCCTCCAAGTGATCGGTTGGGAGTCCCTCATGCTTCCAACTTGGCATTCCCAATGCCACATGATCCACCCGACAACCTTGTGAGGTACGGTGCCGTAGCTGCACATGCTGTCGTTGTCAATCGTTCACTTCGAAAGCTCCCGCATGGTCTTGCGGTAAGGAGTTGGGATAGATTGGCCTTTTTCATGCAACCTTGTCAACTGTACCACTTTATAGCAACCCAAAGCTTAAAACTCATGGTTCCCCGACTATTTTTGGAGTTTGCGCTGGTTGAATGTTATAGGCTGACACAGAGGAGTGATGATCTATATCGTTGTGTTTGGTTCCTGGTGAATTGACCGTACTAAGATGATCACACCATCAAGTTTAGGCCAACACCGATCCTGGGTTCGAATCAGCAACTCAAACACGTGAGAATGCAGACGTGTGACTCAGAGGTGGAAACAAGGATGAAAGGAGTTGTAAGATGGGAGCTGGCTATGCTTGCTCTTGTCAAGTGAGTTAGTTGATCAGTTCATCCTTGTACAGTAGCACTAGACCCCCCTTGCTTTATACAAGGACATATTATTCTACTTGATGAGGTCTTGATTCTATGGAGGGTGCCAGAAATTGTGTGTGCGCGATCACCTTTTCAATGTGATTGTAGAGTGGCTTTGTTTCTGAAGAATCATGGCCTGAATGAAGTTTGCAAACATTGGTACACAACTGAGAGGAGTGTAATTTTTAGTATCCTTTAGTTCACATCCTGGTTGGACTATAGCGGTTGTACTGCACGTTGTTGATTTGACAGTGGAGTTTGAAACATGTCATCCATCCATCCTCCTCCTGATCATGATCATTATCATCCTCATCATCATGACGGCACCGTCCTCAGGCATGGTTTTCCATGCTGGTGTTGCCTTAAAAGCAGGCATCAAGTACCAGGTGCCAACGATCTGGTTTGCGTGGAAGCGGGAGCTCAACCATTTTGGTTGCCCTTTGACCATGGGGTCCAGCAGTAAATGTATCTACCCTCCAAGAATGCTTGATATGGGGAGTGGGGTCAAAAAGTCTTGTGCGTTCCCCGATTGCAATATAAAGCTGATCATGCCAAGTTCTCCGGAAGGTTAGATGGGCCCAATGTGGTCCCGATGTGGTAATCAAGTTCTTTGTGCATGGTATTGATCTAGGGCATGTCCGCATGGATTTGCAAGGTATGGCATGTACCGTTATGTACCTGTGCAATACATTGTCCTTTCGGGTGGTTCCAGAGGGCATGACAAGACGGAAATGTGGTCGTCGTTCCCATTCTGCATCAAAAGAATTTCACTGCGTTACTTTTGGGGCGCTGGTTGTTTCACTTTATTTCAAGACTGGGAATCGCGGACAGTGCCGGGCCACTTTTTGCCAACTTTCAGAAGTGTGGTTCTTTCTCTTCGACCTTTGAAAAGATGAGAACTATTGTGGCAAACGGGTGACGTTGGCCGGAAACAAAAACAGATGCAGTGATTTCCCCATCATGTGAGATTTTCGGTGCATCCTGCGAAAGCATTGGATGATTGAGTTTCGGAGTGATACATTAGCACCATTAGCCATTGCCCCGATTTCCTTGCAGGTGGTGATGTTGACTCAGATGCATCGCACTTTTTACACGAATCACGATGCTAGGCACTATAGTAGACTGACGGCGTTGTGGTTAGTTCACAATTACACCGAAGAGACTTCTTGGAGCTGCAAATGCTGTAGGTTGACATGGGGAGGTATCAATACTTTCCCCTATGATTCAGAAAAACATGTGTAGATATCATGTTAAAGCATCAGTTTAAACATCATTACGCCAATATGTTTGACCTAGCACGATTTGAGTTGCCATCACTTATTGTAAGCCGTCCGCCGCGAATATCATTGAGTCATCCAGGACCATATAACAGATCATATATGATATTTGGATATATCTGGGACATGGTGGGGGTTAGGTCCAGCTGGTGTGTGATGTTTCATCTTAGGCGGGGGGCTTGCAAAATCAGGTTGCTTTATACACGACTGCATAGCTTGCGGGTTGAAACCAATTCAACTGTCTAGCTATATGGTGGTTGGAAGAGAATTGATTGGAGCTGGCGGCATCCAAGAATTGATTGAATGACATCTATTAAATCTGCAGGGAACCTTGTGAGCAGTGTCTAGGTCACACCCTGGTACGTTTAATATGATTAGGGTAGGGTCAAACATACCGACTCCATGGGGTTCTTTCATAGATACAGCAATAGCCTATGGCCACTGAACTGTCAATGCCGAACAACCAACTTTACATTTTCCATGCCTAAGTCTTGAACGATATGGAATCTGGGTCTTCGCATGGACGTGGAGCTCTGCTTATTCTTCGCCGCAACGGTCTCCTTTTCTGGGACTGAGGAGTGGCAAAATTTGGAAGGAGCTGTTCCAAGTCCGGCTATTCAGCCGGAAGAAGCGCTTGGTCACTAGACTGCAGAAAGCCGAAATAAGGCCATAGACTTTGCCCTTTGGTGAAATTATTCTTGGTCATGAATGCATGCATGATATAAACAAATAACTATGAATGCATGATGCGATTTCAGTATGATGTGATTTCTTGTGTGAGAAATCCACAGTCTCTTGTTGGTTTGGGCATGATCACAAGCCTGACCAGGTCCAAATTAGGCATGGGGATTTACCCTTGGGAACGTGACATTTCCATGATTGTCTCAGTTGTGTGGTGCATGCACACTTGAAAGTTACTCTTTTTCCACCAACCTGGCCATTCAGAAAAAGCAGTCTGATAGATCACACCTACACCGTCTACGCTGCGTCTAGAGGTGAAGGCAGCGACCTTGGCGATGTGGGTGAAAGGCCCAGTGTGGAAGCATGTCGCGAGGTTTGCGCCCAGTTGATTTTGTGCACCATGGCGCAGTGCTGGGGTGGGTCGCCAGGGTTGAAGGCTGGTTGGATGTTGGAATTGGATGGGTTTCTTATACGTTGATTTGGCAGGTCGATGTGTGGGCTTGGTGTGAAAGCTCCTGTGAGAGCTCGGGATATCCCACCGTCATAACCACAATTCTCCCAAGTCGCTGAGCAAACATTTCATACTTTATAAGAAATGTAATATGTGTACTGCATCGAGATGTATTTATACACCACTATAGGTTGCCACCCCAAGCATATGCAACCAATGCATCATTGAAGTATATTTTGATTTCCACCCCTTAAAGCAGTCCTGGACTGGCAGCCTGGAGGGACCTCGAAAACCTTTAGTCGTCAACCGTGTCACCCCCTTTCTGAATGGGGAAACATGAGTCTGATGGTGCAGCTCCGAACTGACAATGTCAAGCTAGACTTGGTTCCTGGGGTTTATGGTTGCTGACGGTGGTTGGCACTTTCAGCCCAATTACCTTGTTGAAGCAGCCTGTCAGTCAGTGACATCGCTACTATGTCAGGTGAAGATCAAATTGCCAACCAATAAACAACTTGTAACAGGCAGGCTGGCACTGGAGGCCAAGAGAATCGACATAAATGGCACAAAACCGTTCCCGTGCTTTAGGAGAAAGACATTTCGCAGGTAGGACCAGCCCATTTTATTTTCCCTACATATGTCTTTGACCAAACTTACTAATCAGCAACCGACAATGCATAGAACCCCAAGTACTGGCCGCGCTGGGCAATGAAGTTGGTACTGGCCACTGTTGTTACCCTAGGCACTGTGGCCATTTTCCGTCGTGGCGATCGCCACTGCATTGTTGCAGATCTGTCAAGACGAGCGGCACCACGAGAAACGCAGGCCAGGAACTTTGCCTCTTTGTGGCTACACCAGCAGGGTCAAAAAATCCATTTTCAATGCAAGGATTTCTGCTATTTGATTGGGACAGTTGGTGAAGAAGAAACTAGATCAATAGATGACTATGTCCAGGGATTTTTTCAATCAAACACCCTCCCAACATCGTTGCTGTAACTGCGTGCATGCAAGGTGTCTGCAGAGACAGTGACGCTGTTCCTCTTGGTGCCCCGGCCATCACATGTCTCGTTGTGGGTTTTTCGAACGGGCGAAGGTGTCTCGTATCCGCAGTTGGTTGACTAGACCGCATTTATACGACATTCTTTAATGTTCATATTTTGGGACCAGCGCAACCATAGCAGTTTCCAGTGGGGGATCTCAAGCCTACTCTGCAAGAGAACTGGCTCATACTGGTTGGGTAACCATCTCAAGTTTTATCCTATAATCTCTTGGTGTGGCTAAAAAAAAAAGGTTGAAGCAACATCTTCAATAGTTTTCTTATGGCAGTGTAAAACTAAGATCACCGCATCACACCTACGGGATTCCCTCCCAAATGGACCACATTGTCTTGTGAGAAGCTCCCATATCCACGATGCTGAAGGTGTGTGGAATGCAGGGTTTTGGTAGGAAAAAGCTGAAGTTGAATCAAATATTCATTGCTGAGACTCCTTTTGCCCCTGCCAACACATCGACAGGAGCGACGCTCGCAGTTTCACGTGGCGGATCTGTGGAGCATAGAAGATGGGAGCAGGCGACCCGATAAGGTCTACAGAGAGCCATCTTGGATTACTTGGTGGTTGATGGTTGTCTTTTGGTTCCCATGGAACCCTTTTACAAGTCTCTTAGACGTCCAAAAAAGGTGTAAATGGTGTTGCGAGCCTGTTTTGCCTCCTTACTAGTTCCTGTACCAAACACCATGAGACACGTCTTCTTTACACGGCTTTCCTTTGTAGGTTTCCAGCTCGCACATTTTTTCGGATATCTTTCCATTTCGTCTGAATGGACTCGCTTGAATGGAACGAGGTTTGAAGTCAAGGTGATTCACTAATGACTTGGACGATGATCCATTGATGAAACTTTGGAGGACCATACTGCCCATTTTGCTGTTGAACAAATCCTGATAGAGCAAGAAGATAAAAACTTCCATGGACTGGCTAAGTTACCAGGATTGAATTTGGCGCTCACACAAGGTTGAACTCGCCGTTCAATCACGATTCTCGAGGTAGCCTGATAGATTTAGGTGGTATGCGCAAATTTTTGCATCCCAAGGATTGAGCGCCCAACCATAGTCAGTTTGTCTAGTCAGACAGATGGTAGTTGTTGCTATGATGTAAACGACTTCCAACGTACTTTTGAGGTTGACTAAACATAGTTATCATTTGCAAAATTTCCAAAGCGATGTTTCTCAAAGGTAGCTTTTCCATGCTGTTCCTTTGAACAGACCACCGCAGGTCTGTAGTGGAATCCTCCTCTGCAGCGCTAAACACCCATTCGGTGCGCAGTGCGCTGGCACCAGATCCACGATGGCATCCCTTAGAGGGGCTGATCCTTGGTTGCTTGTTGGGCCTGGTGTAGCCATACTTCGGGCAGTCAATGATACCTATTCAACTTGCAACTTGCCAAGGGTAGAGCCGGTTTGCACTTTGCCAACACAAGTCGTCGTGCCTTTCTTTGGTTGCTAGATGCTTCACACAGTTTCTTGTCCAGGCACATTCCATACATTCCATAAATTGACAACCCAATGTACAGATTCAAAAACGCAAAAACAGTGCAGCGCTTCAAGAAAGTGGTGCCCCCAAGGAAAATTGTGGATCCGGAAGGGCAAATGGCAACTTGGTAGCCGGAGATGTGGGTGCAGTAGCAATGAATGTTGACCATTTTGGTTTGGATGGCTCCAACACATAACATATTCTACGTTGTCACTGCGTTGGGTCAACCAAGTTTTGCCAGATGTCCATGTGCCAGCCAAATTTGAAACGATGAATTGGTTGGATGTTTGAATGTTCGAACGTTTGCATGTTTCTAAATGACGTGCACATGTACGTACATAATGTTGAGAGATATTTTTCTGTTCTCAGGAACAGACCCTTTTAATTGATTCACTTAGAAAGTTATAAGTTATAACAATTGTTTTTGGGAACGTAGAAACTCCAGCAATGATCAAGGGGCACTGATACATTCAAACTGCTCAGATCAACTTATACGGTCTCAGGTCCCACAGACTGAACTGCGTTTGTCTCTTTACCATGTTCAATTAACACTGCCAAAAACATTACTTGAGAACTTCCAATCTCAAACCGATCCGAATTCAATCCAAATTGAAGCTTGTCTTCTGGGGCAGCCGAAGACTTGGCCGTGACTTTGCCAAGGTCGAAGGACCTTTCGAGCTCTTGCGACCGTTGGCCCTCCGCCTGCGAGTTGATCAAGGTAGTGTGTTGCAGGCGTGTCGCTCGCACGATCACGATGCTGGCTGCATTTCGGTGAAATTGTTGGTCCAGGTTTCTCATTTCTTTTAATTAATTGAAATTGGTGAAATATCCTTGGATGGATATCACTCACCATCCTAGCTAGACTCAATTAATTATACTGACAACCTACAGAGAATGGAGATGGGCTCACCTGCTTGAAAGGTACATCCACTATGCATTGCCATGAATCCATCGATGTACCAATATATCGATTGATCCGGTCCCCAAATCTGACCTTTAGTCCCTCACTCACCTGACGTGGCAGTAATTGACCAACCTCAAGCTCAATTCTTCAAAAAGTCAGATCTTTGGGCCTTGGACCATCACAAGCCGCAGGCGCAAGACATCCTGCGTTTGTACCTGTGGCCTTTGACTGCTTGGGATCTGACTGTCGTGCCCAAGGCCTCTTGTGTTCGGAGGCCCAAGTTTGGAGGACGGGGATGGCTGAGATTTCCATGAAACTCACCACTTACCTCCCTCAATCCCAACCCAGAGCATCTGACATTTTTGCAGGGAGCCGGCAGGACCATCAACTACTACAGGTTACTTGTTGTGATCAGTGATTGCGAACATTATCACATAAAAGAGTAGGATGGTTGGGAAGGAAGCAGTTGTGCAGGTTAGATAGATCTTTTATGCCACATTTTGGCTCAAGATCTATCTAGCTGTCTAGCTTAAATTTTGTTTTCCTCCCACCCACACCTTGATTCTATCTAGCCTACTGTACTGTACTCTTACTGTACTACCTGCTAGCATGATGGGTTGATCTAGGGACGAGAGATTCAAGTGACAAGCCTCACAATGATGACGAACAGCAAAAACATGTGCGATGATCATTTAAATCATTTATGATTTTTTCGAAAAAACATGGCGAATGTCCCCAACAGGTTGTTTTACAATGTTTTACACGATCCAGGAAGAGTCTTGATACCCAAGCCGAGCCAAAGCCGGGTGGTAGGAACTGAGGCCGCAGCAGAATTGTAGGATTTCCCATGACATTTCATTAATCCACTTCGCAATTTTGCATCTCAAAACTTTTTCCTGACCCGGTCCACCATGAGGTGTTATTGAATTCTTTCCGCTTATATGTTTTCGTTCCCATTTCATACTTTCATATATACACACATAGCAAAAAGATACATGAATATGGTACATATGTTTCGGTTGCAAAGCATTCGCACCCAATAGTATGAAAGATGCACGTGAAATAGTGGGATGCTTCCCCGATCACCATGTCGATCAGCATGCTGGGAAAACATTCCAAAATTGGACACTTGAATGTGAGTGACGGCGATGCTGCATTGCCGGCCCACCTGGACCTCTATATTCTCACAGCTTGGCATAATTTTTGAATGATAGGGACAACACAGCACTCGGGCATTGCTTGCCAGCAGGGTCCAACTCAAAGAAGATGTTGCGGGAAAAACCACGCCATTTGTCAACGTTCCTGTTTTTTCCCCATCATGCATCCCTTTTTAAGCAAAGGCCATCCAAGAACCATCCGCAAAAACACAAGAGAAACCAACAGCTTCTTCTGTGAGACCGGATGTGGGCCATTTCATGTGTGCAGCCGTGTGCCGCGCAGCTGGAGACTGCTGCTGGTTTTCAATGGTCAAGGCTCGCAGGGCTGACTCTGCTGAGCTTGTAGCTTTTGGTAATCCGACATGGTGAAACTACATCCTCATCAACAGGGAACTTTCAGCTTGCCTTCCAATGGGTTTAATCGTTGGTATTTGCAGTTCATCCAGATGCACCCTCAGGATAATGTCTTTGCACATGAATGCAGCATATCCTTCTCAGATCCTTGGCATGCTGCCGCAGGTCTCATTTTTACTGAGCATTTGCCTCTGCAATGCGTTGCCACTGGTCCGCATGGTCGTGTCATGACGCGACTGGTCCATGTTGGGTTGGTGTTGCGATGCACTTGCACAGACACTTTTTGTACGCCACTCAACATGAATACACAGAAACCGTTTGAACTCCTTTCATGTTAAGTAGTGAGTAACTAGGTAACAAGAATAATAATCATAATAATGATAACAATATATATATATACAGTATGTGTAAATATAAATATAATTACAAAATACTGGCAACACAAAAAACAACTGATGACAAAATCATACACAATAGTAAAAACATAACGGTACGTAAGGATAATGTTCAACAATGATGGTAGTGATTCAAACATATTGATAACAATCATTTATATTTACTAGTCATAGTATCGACAGTACAAACAATAACCATGCCCAAGATCAAACTATCGCAGGACCGGGCTACAGGGTTTACTTTGCAATTCCTAGCCCCCCTCCAAATACTTGGGTGGATCCTTGCCACGCATGTAAGCTACGAATGCAACAGACTCACCACTTCCTTCATCCTCAAAGGCCCATGTCCTTCGACTTGACGACGATGTCCTTACGATCTGTGGACCATGATTCCTGCAAGGTGCTGCTGCAGCCGCTGGGGGTTGGACGCCAGTTTTCTTTTTTGTAGCGACCCGTACTTACTTTGTACCTTCTGTTTGGGGTTTGCGCTGATCCCCCACTGTCTTACTGTTAGAGGCATCCATGCAGGGAGTCCCCATTGAGGAAAACTTCATTGTCTCGACCCACTCGTTCGCAACCATTCCGATTCGATGTGATTTTTCTTAGTTGCACACGGGGGCAAGGGCTGGGTACCCGCGATTTCGAAGTCAGCAGGGCCGGGCAAGATGTAACAGACAATGGCACTACAACTCAATTTGTTTTGCATGCGGGCTTTGCCGTTTGGACGTCAACATCAATGACATATTACCGTTTTGTGAGTAGGCTGCAATTATTTTTTGATGTGTATATATACATACAGACAGATCTGATGACATGTTTTGCTCCAACAATTATATCAAGTAAATTCTTCATACTTTTACTTTTGATGGCTTTTCATGTCTGGGGCACTGATTTCCGCATTGTCGCTTTTCCATGGCAGGATCGCGAGAAGGACCGTTTGCAACTGCCCTTCACAAGATTCTGCCGTACTTAGATGAACTCTGATGACCAATGACATCCAATGACTGGGTGATGGCTGTGTTTGGTTCAGGCTACATCAATGGTAGATGTATGTAGCCTTATGCCCCTAAATGAAATGTGCAATAACTAGGCGTATATGTTCTGCATACCCTCGTGACAAACAGGGCAAGTTGATTTTATTGAAAGTAGAGCTTTCGAGATTCGGGATGTTTCGGTTAAAGGTTTAAAGAAGCTTGCAACGGTAACCCTGTCTTTGATCCGTTCAACAAACATCCTATTGTGGTTTCGTTCAGGCTCTAGCTAGGAGTACGAACAGTTGACCTTGGCTTGCGTATTGGGTTTTCCTTCCAGCCAATAGAACCAATTATCAAACTAAGATGTGATTGGAGGGGATCCCGACGCAGTTCTATAGTAAATGTAGTATATGCTACGTGATGGTGCCAGGGAAAGGGCGATTCTGTATCAAACAGGTTCTATTTTTTTTGGGGGATACTCAACAGCGAGCTGTTAGGACTGCGGTAGTTTGAAGCAGCAACTTCGCGATCTGCAAGGCGCTGATTGGGAGGATGGCTGGTGTGAGTTCTCCTCACTGGTTATTCACAGTTATGTGGCAACCTTGCTTGTGCAAACTGAGTGACTGGCTTACTTTCACAACAGTCAAATGCTCTTCTTACAAAAACGTAGAACGAGCCAGTCATGTTGGGGTTCCTATCAGGAAAGGATTTGCTGAGTTTCGTCACGGCTATTTTTGATGTCAAACGGCACACCTCAGGTTACTGGTAAGTATCTGACATCATGCAACATGTGCTCTTCTTCATCGTTGAAATGTGTTTTCTTGCCAAGTGTCCGTGTGAGAGTATCAAGATACTTGTTGAAGCAAATGCTTCAAAAGGATTCTATTCAGAACCCTGCAAATGGTCATTGGTGGTTTCAATGACATCCTTGTGTATACTCAGGATTGAACCTGTATATCAATTTTATGTGCCGAGCTACTGGACGGACACTTCATGTGCCAACCGCCAGGAAGATGCCGACATCCAGCGGCAGAATTGTGCAACATGGCTGCGTCTGACTTGTGAAAGCACCGTTCGTTTTTGTTGCCCAAAATCATCTAGACTTGGTAGTTTTGAATGTCAAGCTCGGAAGCACCACAATTGAACAAAAACAATAAGAACAAGACCAAAATAGAAAAAAATAAAAAGACAAGAAGCAGTACAAAAGAAAAAAGGCATCAAGAGAAAGAGACGAGAAGCCATAAAACAAAACAACATCCAAACAAACATACAGTAATTAAACGACAAGAAAAGAACATAAATGAAACAAACAAAAACTAAACGGAAGAAACAAAAATAACGACGATAAAAAGGAACAAGAAAAGAGAAAGAACAGTGACAATAAAAGAAAAAACACAAGGGACAAGGAAAACACATCAATTGAAGATCGACACGAAGATGAAGATGCTGGTGATGCATTTGCTGCTCCTGCTGCTCCTGCGGCTGGGTGTATCGGCAAACTCAAGTTTTGATTCTAATTTCGAGCCCCAAGACTGTGTTTTCTGGACCCGCAAATCTGCAACTTCTTTGAGCGTGTCCAATTTGGGGACAGATTCCGGGAGAATTGCAAACTTGTTTTGCAGCTAGAAATGACTATTTGGAAAACATGCAGCACTCATATCACACTATCATTTCAGCTTGTCCGTCCCTTGGAGTGGAAGGGGACCCAGTCGAACAAGTTTGCAGCCAACAGAAATTGGGAGGGATCATACACTGCACCGACTCTTGACCCTTTGCAAATCCAAGGCATGAAGTAACTCGCTCGCAAGTCTGTGACAAGTTTTTGGCCATCAGACCGTAATTGTGACTGAGGGTTCGTAGATATGCTTGGTGTTGGGTACCGGGTGGTTGTTTCAAACGTGCTTTACTTTTCTTTAATCGCCAAGTGGTTAAGATTACGTACCCAGAGGGGAGGTATGAACTTCTCAAAATCGATTAGCTATGTTTACGGATGCTGTACACTGTAGATTCCTTTTGGAGTGCGAAACACGTCCTTATCCCTTTGCCGATCAGTTCCTAAAACGGCCATGATCAGTGGCGGACCTTGGGAAGCCATGTTACGGTGGTTTGTCTGTAGGCAGATGCCAAAGAGTCTTTAGGTAGTTGAGCATTGAGAAGCTGCAACTTTTTAGGAAATCACTTTTTTGTCTATTGACTTTTTTTTTCCGAGTGCGGAGGCACTGTACTTGGGTCACTCTGGTGTCTTGGTGGGGCACATCTAGGGGGCAAAGGTATTGAATCAGGAATGATCACTCCATGTTCCCACAGCCTCAAGACGTTTAGCCATACTTGTCAAATCCAACACGGTAAGGGGCTTCCAACAATGAGCAGAGCCCAAACCTTGAGTGATGGAGTCTGGATCCAGTAAGTCTGCCTAGTGAATCACGAACTTCACAGAAACATATCAACGTCGTACAGCGTGGCTTCACCGCCATGCTAGCTTGTTGGAGGATATTATCCAGATGATTCCATGCTGTTACTGTGATCCACACATCGTTCTGCAGTGCAGTCCTAGAGGTCTTGTGGCCTTTGTGATCAAGTGCGAGTAGCGCAACGTTGTGAGGCCTCGTGTGGTTTGATATTCAGTCGGTGTTTGCGGCTTGCACGACGCATTAAGATGACGTGTCATGTTGCAAAGAAGAAATCATGAGCATTCCGGCAACATGGGCTCATGCATCTGAGAAGGGTTGTAAAAGAGAACCCTCCAATAAATATCCCTACTATAGAGCCCTTTGTGGTTGGTCCTATCCCCGCGTGCCGGATCGAAATCCTCGTTGGGGTGTTTGACTTTTATTTTGAGTGCGCAATTTCCCAAGATTTTATTTGAAAGCAGCGGCTGGGCAGGGTCTGCTGCCTTGGGTTTATTTGACGATTTACTGGAGAACATTTTTGGAAGAACGGGGTCAGGCAACAAGATTTTATTTGTGAGTTGGTGGGTTGGCCGTCCTTGATTTCATTTTGATAGGGTTCCTATCCCCCTCACCCAAATGGATCATCGAATCAGTGCTGCACCCCTTTTAGGCCCTGTACAGGTATGCGAGATACAATACACTTTCCTGAAAACTTCTAGCTGCAGCCCGATTCAATGCTTTGGGTCTATGTTCTTGTCCAAGCAGTTCCGGACAAGACAAAGTAAAGAGTGAGAATCTCAGATTCACCCTTTCCTCAAATGCACCGTCTGGGAAAACTAGACAAACTATGAGTATATCACACCACTTTTTTTGTTGAACGTAGAAATGACATGGCTTGGCAGACCAATGGGCCCTTTAGTGGTGACTCGATAGAAAGGGCCCTCAGATTTCTTGCAGTTGATCAATATCTTCAATGGAACGATTGTGAAGTGTGGCCCGAAGGTGCTATCAATATCGTGAGTCATTTTTTGCATGGTCAAAGGACTCAGTTTCAGGAAAGAATGTTGCATGTGGCTTATATACGTCTTGCAAGTGTTTGGACCCACTCATTTCCCGAATGAGGAATGTCTGAGAAAAAGTTAAGATGCAGAATCATCCAGAACTGCGAATGCCCGGGTTGCCAGGTGTCAGTTTGCCATCCTTTTTGCGCGCCATGGCAGCATTCTGGATAAGTAAGTTTGGCAAAACACTGTGGAATTGATAGAAGAAAAGTAGAAGAACAAGGAAGCTTTCAATGTATCACCTGGCTAAGCCTGAGCCTGAGCTTCGTGGAATCCACTATCCTGTAGAAGAGTTGCAAGGTACTAGCTCTCCCAAAGGACAATGAGAAACACAGACTACTGATCCAAACCGGATGGGTGGCTGGGCTGACCCTGGAGACAGATCCTGATCATGTGAATGTTTGGGTGAAATAGTGATTTTGTACTGGAAGAGGTGGATATTTGTTGCAGCAGCAGTATTGTCCACTACTCGATGAAGGAGTTTGACTTATGTGGCCTAAGTTGTGGTTCGACCTTGTAAGTCCAAACCAACCATCAGGGACTCGCGGTCTTCCTTAGGATGCCACGATTGAACCAAGGCACCAACAGTAGACTGGGTTCCTTGGCTCAGCGGCCAAGGGAGGAGATGGATTTGGGGAAGGCCATGAGTAATACCCGGCCAGGTACACTCCTCCGAATGTGCAACCCTAGATCTGATGTTTGTGGGGG
>DF241019.1:0-67779 GCA_000507305.1 Breviolum minutum Mf 1.05b.01
GACCTGGCCTCTTGCCATTGCGCTCCCAGGGCAGCTGCATGCAACGTTGCACCACGACAAATGTCATCCACGGCAGCTGGAAACCTGGGATGTCCCGTTGGTTAGGAGCAAAGGTGATCGGATCAGTGGGTTGTTATAACCCCAAGGAATATCCCCATTTAGGAAAGTAGGTGAAGAAAGCCATTGATCCTAACCATTGATCCTAACTTCCAACGGAACATCAAAGTATGCCAGTATTGATTGAGTCCTGTTGTCCAAGATTCCAAATTCCGATACTTCTTAGGTGGTTTCAACTCATATGAAAAAATGTGCTGCTCAAATTAAAAAACAAATCCCGCAGGGATTGGGATGAACACTTAAACACATGAAACCAGCATGTAATATATGTAACAGCACCATGCCTATTGAATCTCCCCTACCCAGTAACAGTGCAAAGGGCAGGTTAGCATTGTTCCCGCTTGCAAAACAAGCAGTTTTTCTCTTCTACCCCAGGGTGAAGGTAAACCTAAGGTGTGCGTATTTGAATACCTACACAAATATACAACAATATATATATATATATATTATATAATAAATACGCATACACAAATACTTCATTCATACAGTAAATACCCCTTAATTTATAACATGACTGCCCCAAATAAGCATCTTTCACATGTATAACTTGCCTTTTCCAATACGACTCACAAGGCTGTCGTGTAGCAGTCGAGCGGCTGTCGCTGGACCTCCTTGAAGTGCCACAAGGCTCTCGCCCTTAAGACGGCAGGGATGTTATGAAAAATAATGTGACATTAAAGATTGAAGGTACTACTGTTTTGTTTGATGATGATGATGATGAAAAAGATGATGATGAAGAAAACAATATGATGATGATGAAGAACAAATGATGATGATGATGATGATGATGATGAAGAAGAAACAAATGATGATGATGATGATGATGAAGAAAAGATGATGATTATGATGATGATGATGATGATGATGATGGTAAAGAAGAAGAAGAAGAAGAAGAATAAAAATAAGAAGAAGAAGAAGAAGAAGAAGAAAACGAAGAAGAAAAAGAAGAAGAAGAAGAAGAGGAATAAGAAAAGGACAAACAATAATGATAATGATAATGATCATGATGATGATACAATACATTATGACAATAAGAAAATAATCAATGATAGAACCGTGTTTTTTCCAACATGACCGTAACTTTTATCTTAATTCTATGTCACATGCATGGGTGCACAAAAATAAGGTGATCCACTCTTTTGGCTGAGAGAAACATATCTTCAAATACAATTTGCAACTGGGACTCATAAGGCACTGGAAAATTATATCATCTTCAATATAATAATGTACAATCATATATGTACTTGAAAAACCTTCCGCTCACAAAAAGGTTCCCTTAAAACATGTGACCACAAAACTCAAATTCATAAGAGAGCACAGTCCAGTCCAAGTAGAATGCGCAACCAAGCTAGCTTAAGCCAAGAATCCACTGCTTCTTGCGAGAAAGTTCGGTGATAACAGCTGTTTGTTGTACGATCTGCTTCTTGATGTTGCGTGGTACCGACCTCGACTACAGTGGTGATGACTGCGAATTGCAGTCACCATTAATGGTAAGGGTGAGCGGGATACAACCCCATCATAACCCACTTGAAACAACATTTACCTACCATTGATCTTTACTTCTAAGTGGTGACATCCCCATGTGTAGTCTTGAAATGACTGATGATTGGAACCTTACAAAAACCTCAGAGCAAATAACATCCTCATGGACCCTTGGACCCATGTAGAATGTAAAACCCTCAATGGAACTTGCATAGCCATCTTAGCCTAGTGGCTTTGTTGGTCTATGCTAGAGCCCTACTGTGCGCAAATATTGATGAACTGGTTGGTGGTTTCAACCCCTTTGAAAAATATGCTCGTCAAATTGGAAATCCTCCCCAAGTAGTGGTGATAATAAAAAATGTTGGAAACCACCACCTAGATTTTCCTTACATCTGGCCCCTTATGTCCCTTCTTCCGTCAACATGGTGTCTACACTCTTGCTTCAAAAAAGCCAGTCTGAAGGTGAAAATCTCTATTTTCGTATTTCTCCACTTGCCAAAAACTACATCTAAGCGTATCTAAACCAAACGTCCATAAATCACATCCCCGACATATCACATCAAGTTTCCAATTGATTCCACTTCACAAACAAACAAACAAACATACATTACATTACATTCCAATACAATACATTTCATAACAATTCATAACATTACAATACAATACAATATATACAAACAAGAAAAAACAACATCCAAACATCCACCAAGCAGACGACTTTGTTGAACATCCCCTGGGCTTCCATCCGTTTGGCGAGTCACATTTGCACCGGACGCTCTCCATAGCTCTTTTTCGTCGCTCCGCGCCAGTTGGGGTGTTCACCACATGGATCGGATTCGTCTCGCAAAAATGCTTGGTTGTTGGTTGTTGGTTGTTGGTTGTTGGTTGTTGGTTGTCGGTTGTCGGTTGTCGGTTGTCGGTTGTCGGTTGTCCGTTGTCGGTTGTCGGTTGTCGGTTGTCGGTTGTTGTTGTTGTTGTTGTTGTTGTTGTTGTGAGTGTTGCTCTGTTGTCTAATCAAAAATCCAAGGAATTTGTTGAAAACCCTTCATGTCGTGGAGTTGTTTTCAATGGCCCCCTGACCAGACTTTTTCGGAGTGGCAGCAAAGCACAATATGAAAAACACCACTTTGTGCTGTTTTCTCTATATAGTGAGATGGGTGAGTTTAGGGACACCATTAGTCATCTTCAGTCTTTCCAAATATCTGTATCCATATGTAAGCGATTAAACATGTAAAGGTATGACTGCATATAATGTAATATGCATGTATAATATGTATATATAAATTATATAAATCATGCATGCATATATAATGTACAGCATATAATTATATATATATAATGATGTATACTTTCTCACATTCCAAAATTGCCCCTATACAACTTAAGACTTCAAGGCCATCTTCCGGGAAAAAAGAAAAAACAAACAATCAATGAATCTCTTCGTCCTAAACAAATGATTGTTTTTATGGGTCCCATAGGAACCATAAGATCCATAAGACTCTTGTTTCGGTTACCTTATCACATAAATGAAGGTAGTAAAATATACCATACATGGATCCTATGGCTATAGAATTCACCAAAATTTCACCGTTTGCCATCCATTGGACGTTCTGAAGAAAAACATGTCCGGTGAACTGATCTGGACCTGGACACCTGGACCTCTTGCACTCTGAGACAAGACCTTAGTCATCTTACTCCTACGATCTTACTCGATGGGACCGGTGTATCGAAAATGGGTCCCATTTAATGACCCCTGTAGAAACCCAAAGATGAAAAAATCTGTTGCACCTTCCAACTCAAAGCTTCGGCAAATCGAATCTCACACGACTTCCGACGGGTTTTTTCTTCATCCACTGCTTGCTCACATGTCACCCTTTCCACCAATTTTGGTGTCCTCACTTGCTCATTCTCTGGGCACGATCCTGAAAGGAGACGGACATTTTTGGGAAACACCAATTAAGGCACGCAAAGAAGCCTTATTGCTTTCCATTATACTGGTTGTTTAGTAGGGCTGCTTATATATAATGGTTGATTAAGTTTATTATATTTCCCACATAACTGGGTAGTATGATCCCTTATACCCTAAACAACCAGGGTTTTTTCATTGCTGAATTACAGTAAACACTAAAGTGTTCACTCCTAGTGGGCAAATGTACCCTTTATTGTTTCATTTCACCCAATCCACATAACAATCCAGCACAACTAATATCATTTCCAAATGAATATAAGACATTTCAAGATGTTCTAATAGAAAACAGCACCAACTTGGCACCATTGTCAAATCATCCAAAATCTTCACATGTTTCATGTTCCAAAAATATATCCATGGAAGAATCATCCATCCAATCTGAAAACCTTCGGTCACGACAAAAACCGGCACAAAACACCTCGATAATGCTCAACTTCACACCGTTGCCCTTGGGCAAAGAAATGAAATTCTTGGTGCCCTGGCGGTGGAAATCTTCTGTGGCAAGTTGAGGTGGAGGGATTTTGTTTGTTTTTTTGGTTTTTGTGGAGGGATAATTACGATAATTATTTTTCAGAAGTCGTGTTAGTGCAGAATTGTTGTTTTAGATATAATGGTCTTAATACTTACTACTTATAACAATATGTTTTTTATAAGTTTATAGATTAAATAGCAAGCATAAAATCATTCATACATCATGAATCTGGACTTCTTGTGCATCACTAGGATACGATATCCTAAGCGCTACGATCAAGCTAGTGATTTTCGCATCACGCTTTGACCGCCGTAAAATGCATCAATCGTTTATATACTGTATAGCAATATAACTCTGACTCTTTCATTTCTGAACATGAAGTATTCTCAACTGAATCATCAATTATCAATGTTGAATTATGCATTGCATATCATAATGATATTGTATATGAATGATCATAAATGTAGATACATATATGTATATATATATATATTTATACATCTGGTGGTCACGAGCCAGCATCCTGGTGGGGGATGCCAAAAAACTAAGTAAAACATCTCTTCTCCCCACCCAACAGGGGCCATTATTTTTAGGGCAAATTCCGCAACATCTGCATCAAGTTTGGGATCTCCCCCAATCCAACAGGAGATTTTCAAAAAAAAAGGCTCCACTTTCCATGAAATACTGGTTGTTTCATAGGGATCCGTATAATGGTTTATCATAATGCCCACAAAACTGGGTAGTATCTCATCCTCTACATACCCTAAACAACCAGGTTCTTTTTCATTGCTCATGATATATGGCATTTTAATGACTCGGGGAACCTTCAGTCGCACCGCCAACACACACAGTTTGCTGTTTTACAGAACCTGACCAATCACAAAGACGTTCTCCAAACGAGTGTTGAAGCTATGTCCGGCAGAGTCCTGGAATACAGGAAACGCCCCAATGTGGGCATCAATTGTAGGGTTCTTAAGGGGGGGGGGGGTAACTGGGGAACCCTAAAAATTCCCAGGGTAGATTCGCGAACCTTAGGGAACATTAGAGGAATCACCACCTGCGTTAAGAATCCTATTAATCAATGTCCAGACCTCTGAAGTTGAACAGCTCACCCCAGAAAAAAGATGGTTGATAGACTCATCTCCTTTTGGGAAGGAAACTTTCAAGGGCCAAAGGACATTTCGAAGTATCCTTTCAAAGCTTATAGAATCCATGGGACGAGTTGTTTTTAAGGGTCTTGCATGGCTTTGTTACGTCAAAGGCTTCATGACCAAAAACAACAAGCAGCACCTCATAATCTTGAAGCAACAAAAAGAACCCAGCACTGGCTTACCCTCCAGTAAACTAACATGGCACTGGAAAATCCATTGTTAATAGGTTAAATAGATCTTCATTCATGGTCGTTGCTCCATTGTGAGGGGGTAAGTCCCGAGCGTTACAAGGTTTGTCTTCGCGCCACCGCCACGCACCTTGATGTGCACCATCTCAAAGGAGCCGGGGTGCTTCTCCTCGTGGGTGATGGTACCCACTCGGCCAATGTTGTTTCCACCACCTCAACAAAGAAACGGCGCCTCTGGGAAATGGTGAGCCACGAAAAAAAACACACACGTGACATGGTTCCCATGAACTGGTTGTTGAATAGGGACAACAGGGATCCCTTATAATAGCTTCCTATACTCCCCATATATTCTTCCTCTATATTTAACATATATTTAACCCTAAACAACCAGGGTAGGTAGCCCCGTAACTTTTCATGGCTCAGTTTTCCGGTGATTTTTGTCATTCCCGCCAGGTCTTCCGGACTGATCATCACCAAATTGCCGGTCTCGAACTTCACGTGGTCCATGATTTTGCCTGTCTCCAGCTCCACCCGCACGGTGTCGTTGGCCTTAGCTTCGGGGGTGGTGCGATTGGATGGTTTGTTGTGTAAACGGCCCCGGTGCGTTTTTTGGGACGTTAAGGATAGATGTCTTGACAATAGCCAAAACAAACCCGTTTGTCAGTTGGCCAAACATATACGGGTTCTTAGAACAGTTTCTTTTTGTGAACTCCCATGAAAAAATTCGTTGTTTTTTTGTTCAGATTCTTTAAAAAAAGTCAAGCTGGACATATTGATGATGGAATCTTCATCCACTTCAGAAATCCGTAACTATGTAACTACCTGGGATGTATTAAAAACTTGTAGATACTTGTAGTAGATACTTCAGAATCCGGCAAACTCACCACTTACAGGTTGGTAGAGTTTGTCCCATTATTTATAGGGACTCCAAGACATATTCTACATTTACCATAAAAATCAACCAAATGTAGGGTAAATATACCATACATGGATCCTATGGGAAATGATACATCAACATCCTCCAGGCCCATGTAAAAACATCAGCCACCGGTTTCATTCGTTACCTCAAATTTCCCAGCCAACAAAAACACACTGACAACGAGGAAAAAACACCCAAGCAACCCAACCAACCCTGAAAAACAAAACTAGTTGGTGGTTGAACCAACCCATCTGAAAAAATATGCTCGTCAAAATGGGTTCATCTTCCCCAAATAAGGGATGAAAATAACAAATATTTATATTTGAAACCACCACCTAGAAAAGTTGTGGGGAAATCCCAAGCATTCTGCTTGTCAGCATCAGAAAAAAATCCCCAAGCCTTGATGTCTGGATCAGGATAACGCAAGGTGCGTCCATCATGGGTCACGGCATAGGGAATGCCTTTAGGCCCACGGATCACACGCTTCACGCGGCAAAGCTTGTAGCCAGCCTGGTGGGGTGAAAACGGGGTGAAGTTTCTATGCATCAACGTTGGGCCAGGGGGCGACATTTCGAAATATCCTTACCCATAGGATCCATGGGACTGGTATATGGGTGTTTCCGAAAATTAGTGGGTTTTCCCCCCAAATCATCCATTTGCTCATAGGGTTTTCCATTATAAACCATCCATTTTGGGGTACCACTATTTTTGGAAAAACCCATATCTATACCTACATTTACCATGAAAATCAACCAAATGTAGGTAAATATACCATGTGCATCCTATGGGAAATGATCAATCAAAATTATGATTAATCTCACCAAAATCTCCACAACGACTTCCACTAGGACTCCTGCATGTTCAGGAATAATTAACCCCACTTTCAATGTTCAATGTTGTCTGCCGGTAAGATATGCATGATGATACCCAACAGTTGGGAATAAACCAACTGTAAATCTTGGGTAGTTCTTCAGATTAATTTCATCAAAAGATGCATCTCCCACTGAAAAAAATACCAAACAACCTTTTTGCAAACATTTTTTGGGATACAATTTAGTGTTTGCGAATATACTTATCTTTAAAAGAAAGGCAAGAAATTGGTTAAAGACAGACTTCGTTGGGAAAGCCCCCATGAGTTGCCCCACAACATTTATTGCGGTTTGGCGTCACAGTTAGTCGCCTAAAAAAAGAGTTCGTGCGGCATGTCCAAACTGCAAATGGGAGGAAATTTGAAGACCCCAAAAAGACTTCAAGGAAAACCTTCACTATATGGGTGTTTCCAAAAATAGGGGTACCCCTCAATCATCAATTTTAATAAGGTTTTCCATTATAAACACTCCATTTTGGGGTACCCCTATTTTTGGAAACATCCATATATAAAGCGTGATTTTTTTTAACAGTACCCAAAAAAAAACGTGGCGATTAAAAGAAAAGAAAAACAAACAAAATAAAGCAATGGCAATGACATATATGTTTCAAGTATCCTTCCGGTATCAAGGCGCTTAAAATGTATACAAAACATATCCGGGCTCTTGCGGATAATATTTCATGAACCTCTAAGATTCCTCAAATGTTGGGTCATATTTGTGAACATGTCTTGATCTCATATCACGACCCAGGGATTGAACATATCAAAAGCATGAGGTCTTTCACTTACCAGTCACCATGATCCATATATGCTCCATCTATGGAATAATTGGCCTACATTTGTCCTAAATTTGTGGTAAATGTAAAGAAACATACCATATATGATATATATATATATATGGATCCGATGGGTGATGATTTTAGGCTGATGACTGTCGTGAAGAAAAAATGGCAACCAACGAAGTTTGACTCAGTCCCCACCGCCCACCTCTTCTTTGGCCACCTTGTGCAACACAAACCTTCGGTTTTTTAGGATGGGAAAATCAGGATCCTGGTTATCATATGTCTATCATGATAAAAAATGAGCCAGGGCTCAACATGATCTAGTTGGTGGTTTCAACCCCTTTGAAAAATATTAGTCAAATTGGATCATTTCCCCAGGTAGGGGTGAAAATAAAAAATGTTTGAAACCACCACCTAGTGATTGACAACCCAAAACATTAAAAGGTGTTTTTAATGCATCAAAAACAATGATCCCAGCTACCTGTCGGACTACCAGTTCCTGATACCCCTATTTTAATCTTGACAACCATAGCAAACATATGTGTATATACTCCCTGAAAACAAACATGGCAATGGAACATCAACCATTTGAAGATTTGAAGATGTATTTCCTATTGAACATAGGGATTTTCCAGCTAGTCATGTTAATGATATAGAGAGAGATAGTATAAACTTTGATCCACCAATCAATTCCAGTTATCATTATGAGACACAACTTCTGAAGCTGTGAATCAGTGGAACCCCCCAAAAAACTGCTAATAATGACATCTCTGCATATTATATTCACTACATAGACCCGCAATGAAAACAACTGCCATACTCAATATGTGCTAGGGTGTAAACTCCCATGTTTCCGGGATGGTCATCAACCCAATAGTAGGGGTTTACATACCCGTAAAAAGGATTCCCTTCTTAACGAAGGGATGGCCATCCCCAGTATCAGGAGTTTAGTTTAGACCCTGGCTCATATGATCCCTAAACATTTTGAGTTTAGTTAAAGTTTAGCCATGTGAGCAATCATAAGATCAATGAGTTTTGTCATTTGTTTGACTCAAATTCACATGGTTTGAGCAAACATGCCACAAACTCCGCCAAACCTTTTTTTTTTGGTTCCGAAAAATGGAGTGCTCCAAAAATCTTCACGAACTTCTACGACTCAATCGTTTTTTTTGTAGAAGAACATGGGCATATCTCAAAGGGAGGTATGTCACCCATCAATTTGTTGGAAATGGTTCATTCTTACAGAAAGTTGAGCTGAATTTCAAGATCTATAATTTTGGAAACCGACCTCAAATGGCTCTATGGTGATTCTTGGGTGGATATCTTGTCAAGCAGGTCCTGCTCCTCGGAGTCTACACGTAAATTGATCGGAAAACTCTTCAAAGCATGGCCATCAGATGTTCCCAACCCTGGATTCCTGATGGGTTCAAACGTCTCAACAGCTGAACCATTGAAGGGAACTTCCACACTGTAATAGTGCCGTTAGTGCCCGCCTGCCCTTGGTGTTGTACAGCAATCGGAAATTCTCCTTGGTCTTCTCCTTAACCAGGGAAGGTTCCAAGGGCTAAACGGCTAAACACCTTGTGGCTTGGTTCCAAGCCTTATATCCAACTCACAAAATCTCAAGTCATCTTGGGAGACAAACCTTGGTAGATAGAAAAGAATGGTCACCAATCTTTACATGCATGCATACATGATGTGTACATGTACGTAGTCTCTGTTGTTTAGGAGACTGTATTTTAAAACAAAGATTCTAGTCCAAGTATGACACTTCAGAATGTTGTCAGCAAATCGACCCAAAATCAGCTAATAAACTTGTCCAATTGCAGAACATGCTATATATGTTGTTCGAAGAAATTGACAATTTGCATGAACTTCAGACTGTAGTATTTGAATTTCCCATTCAGCAGCAGGTAAAACTTGATTTCGTGATGCGGAGAAGGACCGGAAATGTCAAGATTAAAAACATTCCTGTAACACCTGGTGTATTTACTTACGTTTGGTTGATTTATGTTGATTTTCTATGGTAAATGTAGGTAAATGTATCATACATCGATTCTACTATGGGTAACAGTACTTGAACCGATGATGGGAGACACAAGTTGCCGCATGCTCAATCCAGCGCCAACTTTGAGTATCGTTCAGTCTTTAATCAGAGCATGTCCTTTTTTTGGGGGAAAGGGATCATGTCGATCAAATCACATTTCATATGAGGATTTTTAGCCGCAAAAGTCCTAAATGATTGAACAAATGGGTTTGGATTCTTACAAATTCTTGGAACACATGTTTTTTTTACTTTCTGTATGATGGCCATCCCAACAAAACCCTTGTCATCAGATATGCCTCCATCCGGAAATAAAGGATTCAACAAGACCAGAACAAACCATGGTGGCTTTCAAAAAATCAAATATTATAGTCCTATTCTTTTACGATCCATGTGAGTGACTGGTACATGTACCTACATTTTCGATAATTTAGGTATATTTTACCATTAAGAACAACCAAATCTAGGTAGATTTTTCCATGGATTCTATGGGCTTTAGAGTCCCTTAAGAGTCGCCAAGACTCGATGGAGACCACGTCCATGAAACCAGCAGGGTAGAACATGTCACTTCGCACTTTACCATCAATCTGCAAGGTTTTTGCGGATTAAGGGAGGATGTTTTGAAGATATTTTGCCTAATAGGGAGGATGGGAAAGGTTTTTTTTCATTGGTGTTTTTGTGATGTACCATCAATCTGCAAGGTTTTGCTTGCCAATTGTCAAACTAATCATGCACAACTACATGCATGTGTAGTATCTAAATAAATACATGTAGACTATTAAAACATACTGATAGTATACATAGTGTGCACAAACGCATGTATAAATTGTGTAAATATATACATAGATCCACACCTACGTCTAAAATCTATCTTGCATGCATACATATGTACATACATGCTTACATACATCCATATTATATATATATGTTGATCAATACACAGCACGCGTAAATATGTGTGAACTAAGAATGATACTGTTGATTCAGACATCCTGCACCACCTAGAATGTTCAAAATCCTGTAAATAATGGGATACACTGCCATATGAACTGGTTTTCTCGCCGGATTTCTGAACCATCAACAGTATTGGAGTTCATAGATATTAAGTTTTTAGACTTGTTTGGATACATATACTTGTTTAGAGTTTTTCAACTGTTTAACCTAGATTTTCAAAAAAAAAAAGTTGTGATCCAATCCCTGAAATCTGCTGTTCGGATTCCCCGTCCACGGAGCCACAGGGATGATGTAGAGTCTTTTTCCCAATGTGAACCCACGTGAAATCCCGATTTTTGGGGTGTTATAACCGTTATAACACCCATATTTCTAGGGATTAACACCTTCATTTTTTTTGTTTTTTTGGGGTCCAAGGGTAAAAACATGGAGAAACTATGCGTAACAAAACATAATGACCAGGAAATACTGTTGGACGATTCACACACTTAATGGCAGTCACCAAATAATCTCATTAATCACAGCGAAATCAATTCACAAAATAGTGCATTTACTAGTTGGTGGTTTCAACCCCTTTGAAAAATATTAGTCAAAATGGGAATCTTCCCCAAATAGGGATGAACATAACAAATATGTGAAACCACCGCCCAGTAGTGCTTTTGCAATAGGTCAGTGGCAATAAACAATTCAAGAGTTAATCGTTTCCATCCTCACATCTGACTCAGCAGAAAGCCCAGTTTGCACCCGCAAATAACGCCACTTGGACGCTGATACTTTTCCTTCTCAATCTGTACTCGTAGGTCATGAGTGATATAATTCAACAACCTGAACTCCTGAACTAACAAAATTCATGCCCTTTTTGAGAAGTTCTCCAATTTACCCCCTGGAACTATATGCGTACTTTTCCCAGCCGTGTTGTTTTCAGACCGTTTCATCCACCGTTTCCGAGGTGTTTCCCCCTCTGGTGGGGCCGTTGCCTTGATAAGACGCTGCATGACAATCATCTTCACCTCGCAGGGGCCCCGTTTGCCAATCGTTATTCTACAGGTAATGAGCCACGTAAAAACAAAAAAACGGCATTACTTTCCTTACTCAGCCATTTCGGACCATGAAATAAAAGTTTGAACTATTTTTTTTCCTACTAAATATGTAACCCCCAAAAGTTTAAAGGTTGGCCATTGGCTGAGTCAGTTTCCATTATAGTGGCTGTTTCATAGAGATTCCTATAATGGGATATAATAAGCCAATGAGCCCATATAATTGGGTAGTATAATCACCATATATGACCCAACCAACCAGGGTATTATTTGTGGCTCGAATGGAGTTAGTTATGGGTAGACCCCTAGAAATGGCCGAAAATAAATGGGGTAACTGGGGCAATAAAACCCCCCTATAAGTGGAGTTATAACTAACCCTACTTATCATTGGTTTTTGGGCCCACCTTGTAGATGAAATTCCTGTGTTTAAAACAAGTTGAACGAAGTGAAGAAAGCATGACGATCCTCCCTCCTGCTTATTGCGAAGGAACTTTTGAAGATCCATTTTTCCCATGCAGGATATCTTAGTTCCCTGGAGGGTATTTGACCTCCGCCCAAAACAAAAGGTTCAATGAAGCCTCAAAACGACAATGAAGAACAAGCTGAAAATTAAAAACACCTACCCCCCCGAAGACTAACATGGAACCTGAAAATGATGGTTTTTAATAGGAATCTCCTTTTCCAGGGTTCATTTTCAGGTTCCATGTTAATTTTTTGGGGAGTAACACTTGAAGATATCCATCGTCATCTATACATCGCTGGTCGTCCATGCTATCACCCGGTTGCCACGTTAACCATGGACTCTAAGTATCTCGAAGGTCCCATTCATCGGGAGGGTAAACAGTCGCTATTGTTGATGGTTCAGAATTCCGGTAAACTCATCAGTTGAGGGAAAGGTAGTTGAAATCCCATCATTTCCTAGACCCTCCGTTTGGGTGTCAAATTTCAGCCCGTTTAGGTCTGTTTTTTGGTGGGCTTTAGGGGCTCAAATATCAGACCCTTGGAGGATTCAGGTTTCAAGGCTTTACCCAACCATCCCACATGGTTGTTTGGGATTTCTGAACCATCAACAGCATCACTTCGCATCACGCGTGGTTATATTTGATTCTTACCAACCCATCCTTTCTGAGCAACATGAGCAACATGAGCAACATGAGCAACCAACAACGACAACAACAACAACAACAACAACAACAACAACAACAACAACAACAACAACAACAACCAACGAACAACAAACATCAAACATCAAACAACAAACAACAACCAACGAACAACAAACATCAAACATCAAACAACAAACAACAAAAAACAAACAACAAACAACAAACAACCAACAACAACAACAACAACAACAACAACAACAACAACAACAACATCGCCATCTAAAGTCAACATGTTTTCTGTGTGTTGTTTTCCCCCCAATTTGCCTCTCTGTAGGTAAGAGCATACTTCAACCTTTGTCGCAACATGACCTCAATAGGCTCTGATTCATTCCCACATGCAGTAGTTGATCTAGTGGAGTGAACTAGTTGAACCAGTTATAAGTTATAAGTAGGGTCCATTTATAAATAAGGGTGAAAAAAGCCAGTTACCCATACTTCTTGTGCAAAAAAACCTCGTTTACTCCACCGAAAACTAGCATATCCTCTGAAATGCTGGTTGGAAGACGATGTTCCTTTTGAAATGGTCCCTTTTTTGGTGACATTTTAGTTTTCAGTGCAACAAAAATGTCGTCCAAAGTAATTTGTGTCAGGGTCTTGACATATACCCAACACTCACGGATAATGGCGGTTTCTCGTTGTGTTTCGAATCCTTTCCCTAGACATCCAAACACCTCCTGAGAATGTATTTGGGCCCCAAAAACAATACCCTGAACACCTCCTCAGAAGGTAATTGGATGTTTAGGGTTTACTAAGACTTTCTTGGGGTGCCTCACCTTTGCAGTATCTGATCTCAGGTCTTCCAAAGGCAACCCACCCTTAAAAAGCACACACACATACACATTTTAGAAAAAAACATCACTTATATATAGACAACACGTACGAATTCACCTTTTAGAAAAAAAACATATAATTTCTACAAATCAAACACCTCGGCTTCAAACATTCGCCGGAAAACCTTCGGCAGAAGTTCTCGTTCCAATGGGTTGTAAGTTGAGATTGGATCCTTGAGGATTTTGATTAGCATTGCAGGTTTTTTTCTTTCCCCATAGGATCCATGAAAATGGTATATCTTTATACCCACATGAATGGTTGATTTTTTATGGTAAATGATGGTAAATGTATAGGTAAGATATACCATGCATGGATGCTATGGGTTTGGATCTACCCCTCCTGGCCCCAGGATGCCATAACGTTCCAGATCCTAAAAATGGAATGTCATCCTCTTGGTGACTGGCATCCTGGTAGATCCAAAGAATAGCACAAGTGATGATGTGACAAAAAATGAAAGAACAGTTCTACAAGAACCATTCAATGCAACGATGATGACATGCATAACATGTGTACAAATGTGTATACCCGTATTATCATATACTTCAAAAACACATCTAGAAAAAGTGCACTTGCAAATGAATTTCAACATCAAAATCTACAGCAACCAACGTATACCCGAACTGTGGGGTTCCCAAACGATCAAAGGCAAGCACTCACGCAGTTTGTGAGGTCCAGCATTTGGCTTTGGTGCCCAACGTCCCCTGAAGTCCATGGAGGGGACGAAATTGGCCAACCGGTGAGAAATTTCACACCCTTTAAGGTGAGTGGTTGATATGTATCCACATATATCATTAATATATACTGATATATCTGATATACCATATACATTTCAGTTTGTTGTCTGTTTGCCGTTTTCAGGTCAAATTGAACCTTTTCTTTTGGGGTTGGCTTGAATACCCTTCGGGGAACTAACATATCCCACCTTTGGAAAAGGAACATCATCTCCCAATTCTTCCAAAGTGCCTTCGATATGATTTTGAAGATTATTTTAAAGTAACGGTTGAATCTTACATAAAGCCAAGTCACATCAAACTACTAAGGATCATGACAAACTTCCGGCAGAACACGAAAGGTAGCGTTGATTGGCTCAAACGTTTCTGGAGATCGAATGAATCGATGGAATTGTTTCCTATTTTGGTTGATGTTCGGAAGATTTTCGTGCTGGCCGACTGAAACATATTTTAGTCTGTGTTCTAATCCAATCGAAACATATATTCTTCGATTTGGATCAAATTGGATCCTTTACCCAAGTGGGAGTAATCCAAAATCTTTGAAACCACCTAGTACTATGGCGACTAGACATGATTGGTGTTCAATCTATTCTTGGATATTCTTGGACCAATACCAAAGATGATCACGTTTGTGGGCTGCAAACGGTGCACAAATCAGTCACCAAAATCAACAAAACAGAACTGTTCTCAATGTTACATAACACATTCCTTTGATATATAAACAAGCTGTCATGGTTTTAAATGTCATGAGTTTATCTAGAAAGAACATGATTTCTCAATTTCTATGCATATATCTCTTTCTATACAGGAATCTGTATTATTTCCAAAGTTCGCCCATCACTTGACTGAAAACACGTACTTCTGGTAAGCTAACATAGCTGGCGGGTATATCCCCAATTTCAACAGGAGAGACATCTTCAATCCGGGTCCATTTTCCATTACTATCTTAGTTTATCTTATGGCTGGTCAACCCACCCCCCTGCTATGGGACACTGAAGGTTTGTCTATGGTGTTTCTTTATTTTTGTTGCCCCCCGGAACCCCCTTTCCCGGCCGCACCTGAGTTTGTCAAGCATCCAATGCTTTGGCGCATACATGCGCTTCAAGTGTTTGATGATACCACGCGCCATGACCTGAACCGTGCGTACATTCCATATCACCCATCACAAACGATTTTGTATATTTACCTACTACATGAATGGTTGATTTTGTATGGGATCAATTGGTATAGGTATACCTTTTCGTCACATGGATCCTATGGGCAATGGTTGGTTCAAGGAGGTTTGATGCGTGGTTACGCAATTGTGAGTCACGATCGGTCACCAATTTAAAGGTGGTAAACCTTCAACACAACAACGAGTTCTTAGTGTACATACTGCCCATAGGGACTGGTATATTTACCTACATTTACCACACAAATCAACCAAACATAGGTAAATATACCATACATGGATCCTATGAGTACAGTGTATATGTATGTATGTCACAATGCACCGACCTCCCAAGTGCTTGATGATGTCAGGCCGTGTTTGGAAAGGATTCCCTGTGTTTCACAGAAAAGAGTGAAGGTCACACAAACAAAGCCACAAAAAACGATTCACCACAGATTCAATCGTTTCCCTACACATCCAAATACCTCCTAAGAAGGTGTTGTAGGTAGGTTTTGGGGCTCTGTCCTTCCAAACAAAAAATGATTGAACATGATTTCAAGGTGGGCCCCCTACGATCCTTATAAGTGGAGGTATAACCGCTGTAAAATGGCTTTTTTCAGTAGGTAAATGGAGTTATAACCCTACTTAGAATTGGTCGGGGCCCATCTTGTTGACTCTTCGTCGGTTTCTCCATGAATAGTCTAATCATCTACAGCGGTTTGGGCTTATCGGATAGAATCTTGAATCGCTACATCACTGTTGAAACCCGTGTGGCACTGTTGATGGATGGAGAAGTACCCAACAAATGTAGGTTCTATAAATGTAATACACCCCAAAGGATCCACGGGACTGGTATATTTACCTAATTAATTATTAATGTACCATAAACATCAACCAAATGCAGGTAAATATACAATACATTGATCCTATGAGTATGATCCGTGGAAAGTTCCAATTACCAGTGCAAGACAAATGCTTAAACCTGAAAAACATCAAATTTTCAAGTATGCCTTTTACTCCAAAGGAAAGAAAATGGATCAACAGAAGTTTTTTCTTCTTAGTCACACATTTATACACAATGAATTCCCAAAAACTAAATTACACAAGCTTTCCGGATACCACCAAAACTTGGGATTCCAAAGATTCAAGTTTCACCAAAACATTCCCATAGGATCCATGGGACTGATATATTTACCTACCAAATCTACCACACAAATCAACCATTCATGGATCGGTAAATCTACCATTTTTTCATGGATCTGTCATGGGATTGATTGAAACGCCTGAAAAACGTCGGAAATCCTTCGGAAAAAACCCTCCGGTGAAGTGAGGATCACACCTCGAACCAGCCAGAGATTGTTGTTGACGACAATTTTTGTTGTGAGTTGGGCTGTGGATGATAAATGTTCCTTGAGCCAAAAAGCAAACGGTCAGATATGGTGTATATATATATTACATATAATAGGTATGCTATATGTATATATATATACATACGTATATATTGATGCAAAAACTTTGGGTCCATGTCATAAAAGTGAAGGAGTCTTGCAGATTTGCAGTGGTTGATTTCAAAATTTCAGAAGTTCGAAATCTATTCTTGTTAGGGAGATGTGCATGAAGCTTCACTTTCTTGAGTCTTCGCTCTGCCAAGGGTCATGACTAAACGGTTCGCACCTGCCCAGAAAAAAACCGGGCCTCAAAAGGAAAACCCTCACCTTACAACCCCAGCGTTTCAGGTGCTACACCTGAGAAAATTATACCACCTGGAAAGGATCGATAGGATCGCCCCTGAAAAAAACCTTCACCTTTTGGCAGCCGTTAGTTGACGGCTAAAGTGCTATCCCATCGGATCCATGGCACGCACATATTTACCTACTAATTCATCGTAAAAATTAACCAAATGTGTGGATATACCAGTCCCATGGATCCCAAGGGTATATTAGTTTTTGGGGGGTGTAATGTATAGTTAAGGGTGATGCTTCCTACTTGTAGTTCATCCTGCCACCTGCCACTAGACATTTCTTGGCGACTTCACAGTTGCAAACTCTTGTTTTTTTTCAGTTTTCCTTTTTAAAACAACAACAAAGCCTATACCTATTTTCAAATATCAATATTCATATATCATGAAACATTTATATATATATATACGCATATGCCAAGTGTTTTCATCAAGCGGCGACTTACTCCAATTCAAGCGCTAATCACCACATGACTGACATCTACGGGTAGTCAACCTCGGTCAAATGGTGAACCGCCCATTTGTTTGGACCACCTGTTTGGCATGGATTTTTGCAAGTCACCCAAATCTCTTAACGCACCAATGACCCCCAATTTTTTGTCAAATATATTAGTTGTCAATAGTAGTTTACTACCAAATCATATATGGTACCACAAACTTTGCCTTTTTCTTTGATGAAAAAAAACTCGCATCTTTAAACAGACAAATTCTCTTTCCACAGCAACCCCAGGATCTTACAAACGTTCCACGTTTTTTTTCCCCACAGCGCACGGGAACCGTTGCGAAAATCCGCAACTTCGTGCTGAGCAGCTCCTACGATCACCTGGGAGGGTTTGAGAGAAAACAGCATGAATCTGGTCGTAGTAGACCAGTAGACCATCCAAAAATTAGGAAAGTCATGTCTTTTGCAAGCCATGCAAGGTGGTGCGATTACGAGCCGTTACAAGCCATTAATAATGGAGTTAGTTATGGGTATAGTTCGCCCCTAGAAATGGCCGAAACTGAGGGGTTACGTGGGGTTTTTGCTTCACCCCTGACGGCCGTGGAGTTCTTTTTTTCAGCCCATCTATGGCTTTTTGGGGAGCACCTTGATCTCGACGGCCGTGGGACTTCAACACAAAAACGCTGGAGTTTTTGGTGCTAAGATGTTGCAAGAACTTCAAACCACCTGAGGAAAGAAATGAAACAAACTACCAGTATCATGGGAATCCAAAAAAAAACTGGAAAGCAAATAATTGCAGTACCCTCTGGTAAACTAACATAGCAATGGAATATCCCCATCTTCAATAGGAAATACATCTTCAAAGGGTCCATTTTCCATTGCTATGTCAGTTTACCGGAGTGTAAAGGCTAGATAAGGATTTGCTGATTTGCTAATCTTTTACAAAAAACAATAGCGGTTAACCTGAATTCAACTCCCATTTCTGGTCGGGATAGCTTTGATGGGGAGGGACAGCAATGGTCTTCTCAAATGGAAAAGGTGGGTACCCCTTCAAGGAGTACACCAACTTTGTACCACCATGTACCTGCTGTATATCGTTTATAAAGGGAATATGGGGGAATCTTTAGGGAACAAACCGCGACCGGGTACTCTCCCAAGGGTGGGCCCCACATCTTCTCTCTGATCTTCCCATGATATTCTTTATTCTTTGCAAACCTTCATCCCTGAAAAATTCAGATGGAACCTATACCCAATTGAAAGAGAAAATCATCGGTTGGACCAACCCTTTGAAAAAACATGATCGTCAATTTGGATAATTTCCCCCAAGGAGGGTTGAACCAAAATGTTTGCAACCATCGCATTGATAAGTAATTGCTTTCAACAACATAACACAACTTTCCAACCCTTAAAATCTAATAAAATCTACTGTATCCCCACGAACCTTCCCGCAGCATGCCACAGACTGCAGGGACTTAGTTTTGTATTTGGAATTTACAAGCCTCTCAAACAGTGAAGGCTGCGTCAAATGACTATATGTATCACATATTATATCACCAAAGGATTTAGGTACCTAATTTGGAGGTAGTGTACCTTATAAAGCTCTTTAGGTGGTGCCGATTCCCTGAAAACAAAGCCGTATCCATACAGCTTATATAGGTAGTGATTATATTATACCGTACATTATTGGGTCTTGCCTAAACACAGTAACAGTGAATTTTTCAAACTTTTCGAACTTGCTGCCAGAGATTCTGGCGATACTTCCAACCGGTTGTCGTGATGACAGTAACAGTGATTTTTTTAAAACTTTAATAGGGTTCCGGGCTTCCCTTCATAAAACTGAATATATCTGTTAATAGTCATGATTCGCCCACTGTTACGGCTTTGGCAACCCCAAACACATCCATATTGACCTGGCTATATCTGTAAACTCAATCTTTGAGATGATCTTCCTTATCCAGCCTGCAAAAAGATGCCTCTCTTTTTTTGTCACTCATTGGATGGGAAAAACTCACCATCCTGGAGGATCATTTATTTGCTGGTCACGGGGGAACGAGCCATACAACCTCTGACATTTGTCTATTTTGTCTGGTCAAATGATTCATCTTGCACCTATCTGTCAAAACCGAGAAATTTCAGGAGAAATCTCCTCTTGTTGGACAGGCTCACTGGAATTACCCTACTATGTGCTATTATATTATTATATAGCCACATTATACAGTATACAGTATACGCATAAAGTTCCCAATTCCTCACCACTCCCATTCTATCATCATTCGACCAAATATGGATCCTCATACAGTATTTCTTACGTTTTCCAAAAGGATACACCCCCGAAAACTAACATTGGGCTATGGAAAACCCACTATTTGAAGATGTATTTCCTATTGAACATGGGGATTTTCTATTGTCATGTCACTTTTCGGGGGATGTACATCTTCAATTTGATACCAAATCCTCTTCAACCTCAACCCCCTGTGTTCCAGGTTATCCCCCAAGGGTTGTCCCATGTTTTTTTTTCCTGTTTCCGTGGCATCCGGGTTCCCCTCACTGTTGTTCCAGCGCTAAAATCCCACGAGCCAACAACAAACGATGTCCGATTTGTTCGACGCCCAGCGCCTCCGAGGACGACGGATGTCGGAAGAGGGAGACGCGAGGTGTATACACCCCGGAAAATTAACATTCCCTAACAATCACTGGACCCTGCGAATTTGAGGGGTTTGGATGTGTATAGCAGGGGTCTGGCATCTCCAAACCACCAGTTTTGAGATCCCATGATTCTTAGGGTTGAACCCAAACATGGAGGTTTGGAAGATGATTTTCCTTTTCAATTACTGTAGGTGATTTTTTGGTTCAACATGTGTTTGTACGGAATTTTTTGTGTGGGAGGTTTGGAAGATGATGTTTCCTTTCTAAATGGGTGATGGCTGTAGGTTCCAGCCGTTAATCTTCCAGGGTGTACCCCGGACAAAAAAAATATCTCCAAACTAAACAAATCCATGGATTTTTTTTGGTGTTGAATTCTGGTAACTCCAAACACAGAGAAGGCGATATGTGTTTTTTTAAATGAAATATTTCATGAAGTATTTATATACATACACCTCGCATCTTCGTGGTGGTTTGGACACAAACAAAAATGCCCCTTTGGACACACAATAAGTTATCAGTAGGGTTCCAGAAACTAATTCTTAGCTGTGTAGTACTTGGGATGATTCTGATGTTTGTTGGTTCAAACAAAGTGTCTTGTAGGTTCCAAAATACATTTTTTGGTTGATTACACCCCAGAAATTTAACATAGCCCCTAAAAAATAGGCAATCCCAAAAGGAAACTAATCTTCCAATCATCAATTTTCAGGCGCTATGTTAAATTTGCGGGGGGTATAACTTAGCAAAACTTGGGATGATCCCCCCCGCTGCAATGAAAGATGACTCCGTTCAGCTTGGGATTCGAATCCTGGTGGTGACTGTTGTGGAGAGATCCCACTAATATGTGGGATAGACAGGGAAAAAAAACGTTTTAGCTTAACTTGGCATCAATTAAAGGGTCATGAATATTCTCAACCCAAACAATATGCACTATTTTTCAGGGAATTTCTCTCAAATTTACCCTAGACCTTTATACTGCTTCTTCGATTTTCCCTTTCGTATGAGTGTCATTTAATGATCCCCGGCAATTTTTCGGGGATCATGATATCGTTGATGGATCACCCACATCCTAAGCCGAACTCAACAGGATGTCACCGGTCACCTAGTCTCGTGGTGAGTAAAAATTGGGAGAAGTTGCCGCCCGGCTCAAAACCTTGATATTTCTGGAAAAAGCCTCCTAATTATTGTATAGCACCTTTTCCTTTTTGGGTACGGTAGGGACGTGGTGACATGTCATGTGTTTTTTTGTTTATTAATGATTCATACAATTTGTAACATGTTTATGTGTTTGGTGTTTTTTTTGTTTCTCCAAAATGGATTCCAAACGAATCTACATCAACAAAGAAATACTTCACCCAGCTGGATTTCCAAAAAAAAATATCGCCTGAAATACCTAGACTTTTGGGTCTAACCCTCCACCCACCGATGCAATCATCACCATCAGAATCATTTCAATCTTTAGGAAATCCCAACACCAAAACCTTCATTTGAGCCACGAAAAAAAAAACCTCCTACTTTCCATGAAATACTGATTGGTTCATAGGGGATCCTTATAAATTGGTTTATGTTTATGATAATCCCTAATGTAACCGAAGGAACAACCAGGGGCCCTTTTTTCATGGCTCATTTGCCACCATTGCATCCTGGGGGATGACCACCGCACCCACCGTCGAAACGACCCATCGACCCGCCTCAAAGAAGGATGGTTCCAAATGTCCCAATGCGCCAGGTGACACTGGAGTTTCCAACCTCCAAATAAAACAGGGCAAATACTGGGCTGAAATCCGGGCTACATAACCAGATGATATGGTAAATAACTCATTAATTACAGGGTTTCATATACATCCCAGGTGGTTAGCCGGATTTTTTTGATCAACAGTATAAAATACACCAATCCCTGAAACTAAGAAAATTGAAAATTCCCCTGAAAATAGGCCAAAATTCATGGAATGCCGACAAAGGTTCCTTGTTGTTTAAAGCCTACAAATATGTAGAAATTGTTGAAAAACAATGTATGTTCTGGTTCTAGCAATGTCCTGCAATGATATAGATCAAAATGATCCATCAAGTCCAATTACAATCATCTTATAGTACTAAAAGTGATTACGATAATATCATGATCATCATCATCATCATCATCAGCAGCATCATCAATTATCTCAAATTGCGGGGTAAATCATGGCCAAGACCGCTGCAGGGCTATCAACACCTTGCTATGCCTAAAAAATATGGCAACAATTCCTGCATCGCCCTTGGCATGATGGATTTAAAATACTCCTTTATTTTGGATATGTCCAAGGGCAGCGAGCCAGTAAGAGCTCATCAGTCTTGAGTCTTTAAATTTGAAACTAGAGCAGACTTTGTTGACCAAAAAAAGCACACGCTGGTGTTTCACACTCTTAAAAGGTATGCTCGTCAAATTGGATCATCTCTCCAGGTAGGGATACCCCCAACAAAATGAACATGTCCCCTGAAAACGGACCATGTTCAAAAGAAATTTCATCTTCCAACCATCAAATTTCGGAAAATATGTGTGTTTTTTAAGGGAGTAAATATTAAAAACAAATATGTTTTCAAAGCACCATCTACCTTTAGACCCTCCAAAACCCAGGGAAAAATCAAAGGAGTTTAAGCTCTAAAACATAAGGGTTCTCACCGGTATCACCCCTAAAAAATGATGGTTGGAAGACGATCCGGCTTAAAAGGCCTATTATCAGGACCGAACTGTTAAACTTCCAGGGAGCAAGGGTTAGAGGAAATCACTCAAGATTACAATACATTTGCATTCTTTGATTCCACCCCAAATGGGTCCCATTTATATAATGATCCCTGCGTGATAAACACCCCTAAAAATGCAGGTTTATATAAAGGGGTAGACCACCAAAAACGAATCCGAATGTTATCCCTTAATTTCTAAAGGGACTATTTCAATAGAGAAATACATCTGAACTAACCATTGATTTTCAGGTGACATGTTACACCCCTGAAACCCAACATAGCTACCGAACATAGCCATGCATGAAAGGACATATACATCTTCCAAACCATCATGGTACCAGTATCTATATTAGTTTTTCGGGGGTGTAGCTTTCCAGGGAGATCCAAAGATGGAGGTTTATTACCCAGCTCCCAAGGACATGCCCCCCTTCGAGCCTTGCCGCAGCCAGCTGTGCAAAGTCACAATCGAACTCGTCCCTGGCCGATGCGAGCCGCTGCTGGCTGTGCGGTTATTTTCCCGGAGGATCATTTTGGGTTCAACAGAAAAAGGTTGGTTTTGAAGTGGGAGTGCTTAATGGATGTTAATGGTTCAAACCAACAATTTACAAGTACCTGAGTACCTCAACAATTTCCACATGAAACAACTCCTCATGTTTTTTTTGCTTAAGATGGTTGGGAAAAAAATGTAAAAAACATATGGGAAATAAGGTGATGTAGTGGTGACTTTTTTGCATGGTACAGAGTCAAAACCACCTTAAATCATTCCAAGAACTTGGTTTCTATCGCCAAACTACAAATTCTGCACTCCCTAAAACGCAAGGCCTTTTTTCCAGGGATTATGTTCGTTTTAGGGAAGGTAAACACGTAAGTTTCTTCAGAACTCCTGGCAATTTTTCTTCATGTCGAAACTGGGAAGTTAGGCCTGCCCACGTCACGGAAACTGGTATCCTAAGCCATCTAGAGTATGTACTATGTTGTGGCTATCCTGACGTTAAGTGGCAAAAATCCGAGAATGAGCGATTGGAGGTTACTACGTTTTGTGGGTTACGACTAAAAACAAATCTCTATAGACTAGATACAGTACCTGGTTGGTGGTTGAACCAACCCATCTGAAAAGTATGCTCGTCAAATTGGGTTCATCTTCCCCAATTTTTGGGGTGAAAATAAAACATATTTGAAACCACCACCTAGGTACTCATGTTGCTTTTGTTTGCCTGAAAACAATGCCGCAGTCATAGATCTGATCCCAAGAACAGCTCCCCCCTACAAGGTGACATTCATCCAAACATCGTTACCAACAAAAATGAACCACTAACCACCCCCCAAAAAAACCAACAGCTGGCACTCCAAAAATTGCTGGTGGTGTTTGTTTGGATCGATGTTTCTCCTTTTGTCCAAAAGGGGGTGTATATATTCTCAAGTTTTCAGCCGAAAAGTTTTCGAAAAATACACCTATCCATTCCATTCCTCCGCCTTCAATCATCGCCCCCCCTTCGCGGTTGCACCTCATCACCTCGAAGTATTTAAGCCTTGGCGGGTCGATGCAAAAAACATTACCAGCAGATCCAGCGGTGTTGTCGAAGTCTTCATGGACATCCCAAAAAAGGTCACCATTTTGCTGGGATACTGTGTTTGAAAACTTAAAGGTAATCTCTGGTAAACTAACATAGCAATAGAAAATCCCCATTTCTAATAGGGAATACATCTTCAACAGGTCCATTTTCCATTGCCATGTTAGTTTACCGGAGAGTACAGTAGGTATCTCACCAAGCTGGAGAGTGATGAATTTGTTTTTTCGTGTGCAACTGCACCATCAATGTTGATTTTTTTTGATGGTTAAAATCCACACGGAATGGGTGTTTCACACTCTCTCCCCACAAAAGACTGTGAGAAGAGTGTGAGACATACCCCGAAGTCTTGAATTTTGACCCTCCAGGGTGCAAACATCTGCGTTTCAATATCAGCATTTGACCATCAAAAAAACACACACACTGCTTCCCAGCAACATTTTAGGACCCTATAACGTTCAGGTAAATTGGAGTCGAGCAATCATTCGCCATGCCTTGCATGCTATGGTGATTTCTAGCTGCGCACAAAAGCCCTTCCGTACGTGTTGCCTGCTGCAGGCTGTTCCAAACACCTATCTACAGTAAATAATGCACAACCATGCAAGGGGTCATGATAAACCATGGGTTGGTCCAGGCTTCCCTGGATCTCTTGATTTTCCGAAAATGTAAGGATATATATATATATACAAGGTGGGCGCCTATCTTAATGATAAATGGTGTGAAATAACTCCACTTATAAAGGGGATTAATAATCTTAATAACCCTAGTTACCCATTTATAAGGCCATTGAAAGGGGTTATAAGTTTTATTACAACTTGTAGGGGCCCACCTTGTATGTTGTCATTGTTACCATTTTCATTATCACCACATCTATCATCATTATCAATCTCTATTCTAAAAATCACTGTCACGTTCAAAATCACCATATCCAAAGATCTAGACATTTCATGTGATCAGATCTATCTTACATATATCACCAACCAAAATTCACCTCATCACTACTACGTTACTACCCCGCAGTTCCTTTTCCCATAGGATCTATGCATGGTATATTTGCCTACATTTACCACAAAAATCAACCAAATGTTGGTAAATATGTCATACACGGATCCTATGGGTTTAACTAATTGTTTTTCTTCCAGCCACGGACTTTGCCAAGTTGCCCTACCTGCAGAATCACCTCACCAGGGCCCCCGAACAAAGAGCCACGACCACCATCCAGATTTTTCAACCAGTCCCAGGCAGCTTGTTCATGTTCACCTGTGGTTTTTTACCCCAAGAGTGGATGCAGTGGATTTTTCCAAAAAAAAATCGGGCAACATTACCTACAAGGAAATAACTGGATGGCGGCCTTTGGAATGCCTCGAATTTGTTGGAGATGCCAAAATAGATTACGATGAATCAACACCAATGGTTGAAAGTAAAGTGAAACGTCACATGAACAACACATCCAAGGATAGACATGCTGACTGGACAACAGTTATTCCTACACAATATGTGAATATGGGTTGGATAGTTGGATGTTTTTAAGAATGGTGGTTTCGACCACGGTCATTAGAGGAGAACTTATTGCTGTACTGACTCTAGTTCATTTGACGCCAAGGAATGAAAAAAAAAAGTGTCAGGGGTATTGTCGATGTGCCCATGAGATTGTAATCATCCCGTGCATGTACATGAAGATATGTTCTTTCTTGAATGTTATCTTCTATTTCTGTTTGGTGTTTCAGGCGTGTTCTGGAGGATACGCTTACAGTAAATACTTACTATGAATCGCCTTTACTTTCTGTGCTTCGATTTCCCTTTTTCAAGTATGAACCTATCTCAACAAATGTGTATTTTCACCACTCACCATTTGGGATTCTCAACATTTGCATGAAGCTCCGGCTATCATCTTCCAAACCTTTTCTCGTAGAAAAGGCTTGTTTGCTTAGAGAGGTTTATTTCTTAGACTTCGGATGAGGATCCACCAAAACAACATCCAGCTTCAAGATCATCTTAGAGTTCCGAGCCCTCCTATCAGGAGAATCAAGTGTTTTAGTATGTTTAAGTCTATATTGAGAAGTCCTGAAATACACCTCAACGTTGTGAAGGAACACCTCTATGTTCCCTATGTTGGACATACCTTTTGTTCCATTTATGAATCCCCCCAAAACTATGGATACCCCCAAAAATGCCTAATCATTTTTACAGGTTCCAAACCATCTTCTGGGCAAATTAATATAATTCCTAAACCTGAAGTTGGTTGGGGATTTGGGAGGAAATTCCTTTATTAAACCCCCCATTTGGGGTGACCCACCGGCGGTTTGGTCGCTATAACTTGTCCAGATCTTCTTAGTATCCATGCTTTTGTGTCACAACTTATTGGTTTGCCTCAACCAAAAAGGTGCTAGGGGGAGGGCCTCTGCGACTGACTCTTTGCAAGCCCAGGTAATACTTGGAGGATGATCCCCGTTGGTAAGTAGTTAGGATCACCCCCATTTATACACTGTTTAGGCCATTTGGAAGGGGAACGTTGCCCCCGTTAGTAAAGGACTTGCCAACCATGTTTATTCTTACTAAGTGGGGAGAATATTAAACATGAACACCACATAATGTCATAGTTCGTTGCAGGAAACTTAAATATTTTCCAAGTGGCATCATAACATGTTGATACCTGTTGCAGGTTTCCTTTGTCACTTTGCCACGGTTCCCAAGTGGTTTGAGGAAATTCCATGAAATTCCATCCCTTCAAGTCGCTCCGCACCCAACCGAATGCGATGCTTGCGCCTTGTGGAACAACTTCTGCTTCTTCTTGGGCTTCTTCCTTTGCAGACCATCGGTGGACACTTTAGTATTCTTTACCTTCACTGACATAACTAGAGCCTGGAGAGTTGCACATAATGACAAAAAATCGCTGGATTTGGAAAATGTCCAGCTACTTATCGTTGTTCTTGTTGTTGTTTTTGTTTTAGTTGTTGTAGTTACTTGTAGTTGTTGCTTCTGGTCTGTTAAAGCTTTCAGCTCCTTTGAACAAAAATCTTTGGAAAAGATCACTTGTTGTTTTGACATTGATTCCTTTTCAGTGCAGATCAGCTGTTGTGTCTACAAAGGATTCACCAAATTTGGGGTTCGTTTACAGCAACTCAGCCTACCTGGTGAGTTTGCAGGGTCTTTCTCAGATAAACAAAGTAGCAAAACCCAAGTGGCAAAACCCATGGTCCGAATTTGTTGGGAATCATGCAATGGAAGTGGAAGTAGGATATCTTGATGATTCTAGCGCAGTTGAACATTTTGGAAAGGGGCCTCTACGTCTGAGACATGCCAACTAAACCGTGCAGGAATGTGAACCTGCGCTTTTAGCATTCTATGTCAATTTCTTGGGGTGTTTTTTTCAGATGTCTTCCAACTTATCCGCATCGGAGTGTACCTTCCAACTTGCAACCTGTACATACACAGAACAACTTTACAACCTGAATGATAACTGAGAACTAACGACTCCTTAACCTCCAAAAAATCAGGTACCTATGTAAAATGTGAGGAATTCTCACCTATAAAATTTAGCAGTATGGACCGATACGTCCAAATAACAATCCGCACCCCACAAAAGAAAACAGAACACTAGGTACTTTGGTGATATAATTTCAACATCCCATACCATCCATTTCTGGTAAATATATTTACCTGCATATACCATAAAAATACAACCAAATGTAGGTGTATATATATATATACCATGGAAGATATGGGCATGAAACAACCTGGATCCATGAAAACATCAGTTGCTTTGTGTTACATCATCAAACTCGCAGAACAAGTGCGCTGGTTGAAACTAACAGCAAAAGCAACTGAAAATTGATGGTTGCATGGTTGGACGACTACTTTCGGGAAGGCTTCCTGACAGGTGCTATGTTAGTTTTACGGAGCGTAAACAATATATGGTAAACATAAAAAAAAAACAACAGTAGCTACAAAAACGGGATAATGATAAACAGGTACTTGAAGCCCATTAATTCTCCCAAAACCAACGAAAGCGTGGTTGGAGACACTTCTCAAACCTTTCACTCGAGCTGACTCAGCTGACTCGTCTTTGTTGAGGTGCTAGCTGGTACTGACCAAGTTTTTGGGCCTAAAAAACCGTGGTTGTTTGGGTTATGGGATTTTACAGCCCTCTTCACATAAGGTTTATCCAAAGCTGGCAACCCCCATGAACATTCATGAAATTCAAAAATCATGGACAATCCAAGGGTACCAGGGTACCTCCAGGAAATGCGGCCTTATTAAGGGATTATGAACCAGCATTGTCAAAGGGAATGAAACCCGATTTGTTGTCAACTTCTCCAACTCAACGGGTGAGTACTCCATGATATCAGCCCACGGCCCACTCGTCACCTCTTCCTCTTCTTCCTGCCATGGCATTCCATCTATGTCCTGCCATACCCGGAAAATAAACACCGAGGGCTGTTTGGTTTTTTGGGGGGTGGGCTGCATCACACATTGATTCAAAATATATTCCTTGTTTGCTTGTTTGCTTGTTTGTTTGTTTGCTTAGTTGTTTGTGTGTTTGTGTGTTTGCTTGCTTGCTTGCTTGTTTGTCTGTCTGTCTGTCTGTTTGTTTGTTTTAAGCACCGAACGAATATCACCACTTTCGGGGAGTTGTTTTTGATGTTTTGCTGGTAGTTTTCCCATTTACAACTGGTAGGGGCCCGCCTTTCAATATAGGAATCTCTTTTTCTACATGTCTATTTTCAGGGGATATGCGCTAGTTTTGGATAGTTTTTTGGGGGTGTAATCGAACAATCAAATATGGAATGAAGTTAGTTATGACTTAACACTCAACTATAGGTGGTTTGCAACCTGTTTGAAAAATACGCTCGTGAATTTGGATCATTTCCCCAGGTAGTAGTAACAATCAAACAATCTTTGAAATCACCTAGCCAAATAGATTGTTGATGCTAAGTTCTTAAAACAATGCTTACAAAGGAATCAGTTTCTTGGAACTCTGCCAAGCCTCAAGAATGGATTTCTTACGTACTTGATACATATGATATTCATATGTCAAGTGGCTCCAAATCACTGGACCCTCCAATTCTGAACAATTTTCTGTAGTGCCAATATGCGCCTCGAATTTGTGAGGAAAAATCCATAACAAAATTCAGATTTTGGAATATTGGTGAATTGTACAAAGCCTTGACAACACATCTCAACAAAGTACCAACAGGTCAACAGAATGGCCTTGTGATCAAAAGCAATATTTGTCCCCTGTTTTTGGGCTTCAACCCTCCAAAAGAAGGCCCAAACTGCAATCAAAACAAGGGACATTTGCCTTCTGAGCAGTTACTGGAAGTCCCCCCCAAAAAAATGTTGCGACCATTCCTGAGTCCTGAATCTAAACAACCTCTACGACTTTCCAAAAGAAGATTTGAAGGTTTTTTTGGGGTTGGCATAAATCACTTTGAATTTAATCAAAGCAAAACACATTCGTTAAAACTTTAGAATTCTAGTTGGTGATTTCAACCCATTTAATCTGAAAAAAATATGCTCGTCAAAATTGGGAATCATCTTCCCCAAATTTTCGGGGTGAACAAAAATCCAAATCAAAAAATCTTTGAGTTGCTACCACCTCCTAGGACCTAGAATTGGATCCAGCCCAAACGTTCACCCCGACCCCAACCGAGTTTTTTCCAACGGCTTGAGTCGTCGATCCTCGGTGTTTCCCCCCCCGGCCCGCACCTCGGGCGTCTCCTCCGGCGGCGGCGGTGGCTCCGGCGCTTCTTCGGGCGGCGCCTCGGAGGGTGGCCCTGGAGCACCTGGCCGTTGGCGAGGTGGGCGGGGCCGTGTTTTTGAGCCGATCGATATAACCCATCCCATCCATGTATGGTATATTTACCTACATCTGGTTGATTTTTATGGTAAATGGGTAAGTAAGCCCTAGGGATCCTGGCGATTTCCGAAACTGAGAATGGTTTCATGGAATCCAAAATACCTTGCGTTTTGGATGTGATTATGATTATACACCCCAATCATCATCTGAAATAATTTCATTTATGCTGCAACTGTTTGCACTTCCATGTTCAAAACATGTAACAAGGTGGGCACGAAGTCACCAGTTATAAATGGGGGTTATCAGTCTTAGGGCCCGCATTGTGGTCACCTGGGTGTGTTCTTATTGTTGGTTGGTTGGGTTGGGAAATGGGATAGAAAAAAAGCAACATAGGGATGGCAACAAACTATACCTGTAGGTGATAACGGATGGCAACAACAAAATTACGCAACTGCAGGTGATAAGATGAACTTGGCAAAATGGGACGGAAAAATAGGGATGGCAACAAAACATAACAAAACTATAGGGGCGGGGATTGGGGTGGATTGGGGTGGATTGGGGTGGATTGGGGTGAGTATGTTGATAGATAAGTGAGAATTTGAACTCAATTGGGGTGTATTGCAACCATTCATTTTGAGGGGCGATATGTTAGTTTCAGGAAGGGTAGTACTCATCACATCATTTTATTGCATTTTTTTAGGATGATGTAAAATCCAAACCTCGCCCGGGCCGAAAATCCAAACCCACAAGCATGCCTTCCTCCGCTGCTTCGGGCTGCGTTTTTGTCTCAAGGCTCTCCTGGTTCCAATTTGGCAGGAAAGAATACAATTTTGGAAAATGACAGCCCGGAAGATTAACACATAGAACCTGAAAATGATGGTTTGGTTCGGATGATTTTTCCTCCTTCCACAGGTGTGAAATTCTCATGTTCCATGCCGTTCATCTTCTGGGGTGGAACATGTTGAAGCCAAAAAAAGGAGCCCTAAGGTGACCGTTTGTATGTCCTAAGATTTCGGGGTTTTCCCCTACAACCCTATGATCTGAGGAATGGGGATGGTTTCGACCATCAATCTTACTAGATTGGGAGAGGTCTGGAGTCTTATAGGGGAGGGTTGGAAGACGATTTGTTTCCTAGCTTTTAGGTTCCCTAAGACTAGCAGCTAAAGCCCCTGAAAATGGATGGTTGGAATACGATTGTTTCCTTTTGGGATGGCCTATTTTCAGGGGCGAACCGTTAGTTTCAGGGAGGGTAGATTCCCAAGTTAATGTTCCAGTGAGTCCCTGGAAGACGGGGATACAACTATGACACCTTTTCTCGGGGTCATGTAACTATATCATTCCCATGGATCCGTTATGAGATACAAATAAAAAAGTTATTAAACATCTCATCCTTACATCGAAAAGTGGGTCCCGGGACATTGTGTTTTTGAAACCTCCGGCGAACCTGAATTTTGAAATAACCCAACTAGGATGTTCCGTTGGAAGTTAGGATCAATATTTAGGATCATTGGCTTATTTCGTCTATAGTTATACATGGGGTATTACTTGGGGTTATAACCCACTTATCCTAACCCATAGGATCCATGTATAGTATATTTGCCTACATTTGGTTGATTTTTATGGTAAATGTAGGTAAATATACCATACATGGATCCTATGGGAATGGAACATCCTAGTTCGGTTCTTTTCATCCGAATTCGATGTCCTTCAATTTCAACATCCTGGCCACCGGATCGCTCGAAGACTTGATCCTCGGCCGCGCCAGGTGAGGTTTTAGTCAAACAAATGGGTATCATCGCTACACCCTGGAAGATTAACATGGACCATAATCATGGAGGTTTGGAAGATCATTTTCCTTTCTAAATGGGTGATTTGTAGGTTCCATGTTAATCTTCCAGGGTGTACTGTCTCTAAAACAAACAGGAAGTTCACTCCCCATGAAAATAAGCCACAACCAACCAAACGGAAACAATGATAAGACTATCAAATCATCCATTTTCAGGTGCGGAGATGTTAGTTTCTGGAAGAGTAGTTGGTGGTTTCAACCCGATTGAAAAACATGTATGTCAAATCGAAGGTGATGTTTGACCATCACCAATGAACAGTGCTACTATGTTCCTCGCATCTTGAACCTCAATAAAATTGTCTGGGTGAACGATATAAATAGATTTCATACCCTCCTGGGAACTAACATATCCCCTACCAAGTCACTTTTTGAAGATGATTTTCCTTTTTTCAGGTGGTATATGTTGGTTCCCTGGAGGGTATCCGTTTGGATTATGTTTGATTATTTACAGGTTTTACCTTTGCTTCCATACCAACTGGTTCAGGTTGCATCATGTCCCCTTACCGTTACCTGAGCTTCCACAGACCCAAATGTCCCTGAAATATCTCGTCGATTCTCCTCACTTTTCACAACCCCAAAAATTCCCAGAAGTCCGTCATCTGTAACATCCCCGCTTTTCTTCTCTCCCATCTGAAGTGACCTGTTTGGGATCCATAGTACGCTTTCTCCCACAATCATCGTTCAGTGGAAAAAATGAGTTTATCTTCAATATTCCTTTCCTTTTGGTTTAGGACCATTTTCCACTTCCATAACTATTGGGAGAAAGGGGAACAGCTATTTAATTTCATTGCCAGATTGGAAAGCTCCAGGGGAAAGGGTACTCCCCTTTCTAGCCCATGACGGATGCATGGGACGATTGCATATTGACCTACTAATGTACCATCAAAATCAACATAAAAATCAACTTTGAATGTATGTAAATATATACCAGTCACATGGATCCTATTCCAATGGAAGCATTCATGCAAATAGGTATAAATATACCGCACCATCCCATGGTTCGAACGCCCTGGAAGATTAACGGCTGGAACCTACAAATCACCCATGAAACGAAAGGAAAAAAATCTGAACCAAACCTCCAGGGAATTATGTTCCAGCCGTTAATCTTCCAGGGTGTAATCAACTTGGTTTGTTTTCAGCCAATCTGACAAATTCATGTAAAAACATGTAAATTCCAATGGAACCATTCATGTAAAAAGGTATAAAAATATACCGTACCATCCCATGGATCCTAAGGGTTACGGGCTACTGAATATGACCTCCTCCAGTTGGGTCACCACACTGGAATTCAATCTTGCTTCGCCGCTGCTCCTGTTCCACCCAGCTATGAGTTGATCGTTTCTTGGGAAAGGTTGGCCCAGCAAAACTTGAAAAAAGTACCTGTCTTGTTGCAAAATGGATGTGCATATATGAAAATATCATTATAACTATATATATATATATGTTTAAACATCGTACGGCATATTATATTAGATACTTACATTATAGAATAGATATATTTATATATATATCCCTAAGAATCCAGACCTCTCCCTAGAGTGGGATTGATGGTCTCAATCCCATCCCCAGAATAGGAATAATTAGGGAAAAGGGAAAGACATATCTGGATCCTTAGGGTATATAATTATACCTCTTGCTGAATTTCTTTACTCTTAGGCTGCCTACCCCTCGCAGTTCAGGGAAGTACATCCATGTTGCCGAGACAAGTCCCGGACTTGTTTTTTCCTGTCGAGTCATCCCAACGGGGTAACGGGGGAAAGTAGATCAAGCACCTTGCAGGAACTACTACCTTTTTTTAAAGATCAAACAGTTGCATTTGGGTTGGTAAGATTAAAAATCAAAGGCTACATGTCGGTGTCCCTTGAAGCAATCCTCAAATCTGTATCAACAGGTGTCGATCCTTGCATCCAATGGTCCAAAAGAATCCAAGGTTTCAAATTGATCTGGCTGTATTAGGGTGTTCATGGAAGTTAGTATATAACTATATAGTTAGTAAGTTGGTTTATGACCTATTTACGGGATTTGCAACCTGCTTATAAATGGGTTATAATCCATTGATCCTAAGTACCGGCAGGACATCCCAGTATGTTTCTTCACTTTAGGACCCTTTGATAGTTTTGGATCCTTGCAGCCATTCAAAAGTACATGGTAGCATGGCAAAGTTCCTACATATTGGCTCATGTGCTAACCTACCTGTTGGCATCTGTGCTATCCATTTTGACCTCAAAATCGATACAAAACTAACAAACTCTATGAATCTCTATATAATATGGACATCTATCCCTTGGATTTAGAGACCATCCCCTTTTACACAAACCCCGCCATTCTGCACATCATCGGCAAATCGGCCTCTGCCAATTTGGCCGCTCGAGCCGCCTTGAGACTTTCCTCATGGTTCATCGCTTGCACTTCCACCTTACAACAAAATGGGTTCGGCAGTACAACAGCAATTGATCATTGACAGGGTTGAGATTGAGGTATGTGAAACATCTGAAAAATAAATCTGACTATACAACATATGTATATGCATATTATGTGAATATATTTGCATATATATATATATTTCTTGTTCGAAGTACTCTTCAGAAACCTGGCGTAATACAACCACTTGAGGGTGGGATGCGTGGTATGATTCGAAGCATCTCTTCAACCCGCATTTCTACATATTTAATCATATTTATGTGTATATACAAATATATAAGTGTAAGTAAAATATAAATATAGCTATAACACAATCAAATTGTATTCGCCCTCGAAATAAAAAGGGACAATCCATTCCACCGCAACTCACAAACAAATGAAGTTCAAACGCACTTCAGAACTCTTGACATCTCAAAACTTCCTGAAAGATACCTTCCGAGGGAAACCGTGTGTAGGGCCTAGCTTGGAGGACCTTTGATTTCTTCTCAGGAGGTGTGTATGAAAAATCTTGGATCTTTAAACAACATTTCAGTCGCTCATGCTAGGTGTGGGTGAGACAAGCGCCAGTATACCCCACACAAATTTTTCAGTTTGAAATCCAAGGGGAGAAAAAAACATGTTGATTTGCACCAAAGACTCTTTGAGTTGTCAAATCTAGAAAGGTCAATACCCTAAGAATCCAGACCCCTCCCTAGAGTGGGATTGATGGTCTCAATCCCATCCCCAGAATAGGAATAGAGGGGAAATCCCGAAATCTTAGGACATATCAGGATCCTTAGGGTATAGCATTATACCTCTTGCTGAATTTCTTTACTCTTATTGCCTACCCCTCGCAGTTCAGGGAAGTACATCCATGTTGCAGTATATTAATATGATATTCAAGACCCCTGAAATGCTTCACCTTCACCTGACTACCGGCATCTTGTAACCACCGGTTTGCCCAGCTTCACTCCGACCACACAAAAATTGGCCACCTCCAGGTCATCGTGTGAAAAGGCAGCTGCCACCTGCTGTGATTTTTTTGCAAGTCTAGTATGTTTTGCCATGTTTTGCCTTTTTCTCAGGGGACAGGGATGAAGGGTAGAAATGCTGGAGGTCAGAGGAACTATGTAGTGCAAATATAAATATATAGATTTAGATTTAGATTTTTAAAAAATACGCAGGCAATTGTGCTCTTTTTCTCCCTGTGTTATCATATGGCTGATAAAATATTGATGATAAGACAACCTGCATCTACCTAAAAAGATCTCAGAACTTCTTTTATGATCCTTTATGAACTACCTTGTGTATCCTCTTGTTGTCACAACATCTGACGTCACTATAGTTCTACCAGATTGCTATAACTGTATATACATATATACATACATATGATACCGTAGCCATCCAAGTATGCAAATCAATATAGTCTCTCTTGGGACCACACACGCACGGAGCTACCCAAGTTTTGCAGTTTATTCCATCGAAAGGCTATTCCTTGTAGTGGGTACTTGATACCCTCGCACATCAGAGCTGAAGCTTCAAGAACAAGGATTTTGGCCACTGATCAAATGAACAGCTTCTTGAAGACAGAAATGAATGCAACAAACCCTTGCTAAAACAAGCTTAACAGAAACTTGCATCCAACTTACTTCTTTTCACCCATTAACTAATCAACAACTATATAGATGACTTGTCATCATCTTTATCGTTCTCAGGCTGTCTATAACTATCCGACTCTTTGTGGAAGAAATCCAGCGATCACCACCTGGGATGTATGAAACCATGTAAATCATGGGATAAACTACCAACCTCACCTGGTGATCACCGGATTTCTGAAGCATCAACAGTATGATAAATATGCTCGTCATCTCAGAACTTCCACTTAACAAAAACGCGTTTTCCCTGTGGTTTCGGCCTTCTTCACATGGTTTCGACCATCACCTCTTCGCGGGGGTAGGACATCCAGGTGAATGGAAATGGCAATCAATTTACGTCCACCCCTTTTGTTTAAAGGGTTTGGAAAGGAATCACCTTCCTGGGGCTTGAGACAATTCAAAAAATTCACATGATTTTTTTCGTGATGTTTTATGGGGGACATGAACGACATGAACATCGCAAACACTGTGAATGGGGGACATTCATCGCCAACACTCACAAAATGGAGAAAACAGGTTGTTGTCGGAATGGTCATCCCACTTAATCATCCCAATGATATCAAATAATCTTCGATCCATGGATCATTCAGGCATTTAATCTACTTTTGATTAATGATAGATGATAGATGTGGCTTGCAAGCCACTTAGTTAAGCTGCAAAAAAAAACACTAGTTTCAAATTTGCAGAGATGACTCAACTGGGAAGAAATTGCAAGCCACCAAGGAGCGGAAATTTTACCCCACAACAAGACAAGCTACAAGCAATTAAGCCATCAAAAAAAAACACTTGTCTTTTGTGGATCATTTGAAATCAAGGTCGATTCAAAAATCCGATACCCTCCCTGACACTAACAGTTCGCCCCTAAAAATGATGGGTAAACCCAATAGGAATCTCCAAACTTCCAGGGGGCCCCTATTTTCATGTGCGAGCTGTTGGTTTCAGGCAGGGTAACTTTTTTGAATTCTTGTTGAATTGAGGCTCTGATGCTGTGAGGAAACTCTGGTCCTTTCATCACTCACCTGCAAGCTCCCGGAACCCAGCACTGTCATGTCCAGTGACCACTTTCGGAATGATTGGGAAGTGGATCCTACCCCAAACCTACTTAAATTGCAAAGTGTGGGAGTTGTTGTGTTAAGCCCCCAAAAAATGTAAATCTTCCCAATCAGATTCATATATATTAATATTGATATATACATAATAAAAATATGTATATACTGTATAAAATCTTTATATATACATATTAACTGTATACACACATTACACATGTTCCATTTTGGGAAAAAAAAACATTTGCCAGCATCATATCCATCATATCGTTTCTCCCCAGTTTCTTTTCATCTGCCCCACCTGGCGACGATTTGGCTTTACTTCGTGCGCCAAAGGACACCGACTTTGCGGCCACTTTGCCCTTAGGCGCCGCCACGGGCACCGTGGAAGCGGCTTTCGGAGGAGCTGAAGGTTCCTGGTGGTTTGCAAAGGCCAACGGGCGCAGCGCCGGTGAAACTGGGTAGGTTTTTACTAGTTGGTGGTTGAACCAACCCCTCTGAAAAATACTGTTGATGGACAAAATCCTGCACCAGCTGATATGGTAAATATCCCATTATCTACAGGGTTTCATACATTACTGTACATGTCAGGTGGTGCAGGTTTTCTTCCATCAACGGTATTAGTCAAATTGGATTATTTCCCAAGGTAGGGATGAAAATAAAAATATTTGAAACCACCACCCAGATTAAGATTAAGCCACGAGACTACTGGCATATAAAACGACATTTCTTGCTTGCCAGAGTATATTTTTTCAATCCACACATTGTGGGTTTATTTCAAAAAAATAAACCTTTATTTCCCATCCCATCCATGTATGGTATATTTACCTACATCTGGCTGATGTTTATGGTAAATGTAGGTAAAAGATGCCATACATGGATGGTATGGGTTCCAGAATCTATTTCATTTCAGCCATATTTCAAGCAAATTCCAACTAACCAAACCGGTTGACCTGAGATGTCTGTTCATCACCGTTGATCCCTGCCTGCAACTTCGCGACTGTGGCTGCGGCAGCAGCCAGCCTGTCCGCCTGAACGCCGTGTAAGGAATCACTTTTGAAGGTATACTTTTTATAGGAATCTACGGGCACCCCACAATGCCAAACCCCTCCAAGAAATAATGGGTTATTAAGGTATATTTGAAAAAATATTAACCACTAGGATCCCTTAACAAGGCCTTTGTAAGGTCTTATTTCCTTTTTGGGTTGCATTTGAGGGTGCCCTTAGATTCCCATGATACTTGTATACGGGTCACGTGTAAAGACTGACTGCCAAACAATTACATATTGACTAGATCATGTTTCCTAGAAATGTTGCAGATCCTCTGCTAAATTTGAAGAAGCGTGGATTACATACTACTACCGCCATTCTGGAGCCAATAGAACATGGACATGTAGAATGATACAATTTCACTTGTTAGATTCAGTTTCTTTTTGGTGCTACCTCAAATCCATGTTCTATCTATTCCACGTTAGTTATGTGATGCGACTAGTCTGAAAGGTGCTAAGGGCTTTTCCAGGATTATCTAAGTACCTAAAGTTTGCTTAGTTTTCGAACCTATTGGTTCCCCAATACCCAAAGAAAGTTTGGACATGTTTCGATGTCAGAAACAAACGTCACATATGTTACCTATCAAATGTATAGATGTGTAACACTATAAACATATCATCTATCATAGATCAAAACAAAGATTTACAGTATATACTTCAAACTATAGGTATGTTCACACCAAAAAAAAGGATACCACATATTTGCATGCCTGGAACCCTTTAATGACCCTTTGTTTTGATTGGAGTGAAAAGGCCTTGTTTCTTGGGGGTGGTTGGTTGACCTTTCAAAAATAGTGGTCATTGGGTTTCCAGGTGTATATGAATAAGTTTTCCCCATATTTCACTGGCTAGTATTTCATCCCCATATAACTGGGAAGTATTTCATCCCCAAATCACTGGCTAGTATCATTCATCCCCCATATAACTGGGAAGTATTTCATCCCCTATACAACTAACCTAAAACAACCAACAACCAGGGTGGCCCTTTTAAAACATTGCTCATATTATCCATGAAAAATTGAATGGGACCTTACCAACGGACCCCTAAGTAAGGTGCTAGAGATATTAGATACTCAGGTCTAGGGGTCCGTTCAGTGGGTCCTGTTAGAGATTTCTTGGATATTATGTTTAACAAATGGCAGGAATTCCAAGGTCACCACCTGCCACCTGGAACGGGAACCGGTTCCGGACCTCATCACTGCTGCTGGAGGACTCCGATTTACCCGCCTTGAAAGGAGCGCCAGGAGAGGACTCCCTACGTTTCGGTTCCTTCATTTTTTTGGGTGGCTTATATTTCACCCCATATTATGGGGGTTTCCTAAAATGGTGGGTTTCCCCAAATCATCCATTTTAATAGGGATTTTCATTATAAATCATCCATTTTGGGGTACCCCTATTTTTGGAAGCACCCATATATGTTGAGGACTGAAAAAACCGTCATGAATTTCCATGGGTTTTGTTGGGGGGTCCAAAGGTAGTTGGTGGTTGAAGTTGAACCAACCCATTTTGAAAAATACGCTCGTCAAAATGCGTGGTTCATCTTCCACAATTTCCGGGGTGAGCAATAAAACATTTTTGAAACCACCATCTTGAGATATATTTCCTATTAAAAACATGGTAAGTTTACAGCAAACCATGTTAGTAGTCTTTATTTGGGGGGAGTATTGTTAGGAGGTGTTAAATTCCTCAAAATAACAAGAGCAAAATAGCGTCCGAAACGCAAAGGAAAGAAAAGGATCGTCTCCCAACCACCAAAGGGGTTTTGGTCGTTTCAGGGAGGATACGTGGAAAAGGAAAATCATCTTCAAAATGCCATTTTTGGGGGATATGTTAGTTCCCTGGAGGGTACATTTTTACTACCCTCCATATTAGCTGATTGTGTAAAGGGCCTGGCTTTAAACACCCACAGTGAACTCAATGGTGCGTGTTTTCCCAGAGATCTTTTGGAATGAAAAAGCTTCACCTGTAAAAAAAACAATGGACTTTCTCAAATGACTTCAACAGCTCTAAAGCAGAAGAAAAATCATAACATGACAGTAAATTATAGAGTGTAAATGCATGACAAATTGATTCGAAACAGGCAATCCTTTAATCTACCTTTGTGTATCTCTGTACTAGAATGTTTTGACGTGAAATACTACTGTTCGTGATATGGATTTCCACATATTTCCCACCCATTTCCGTGTTCGGGATGCACCAGGAACATGCTGAATATCTCCATACCCTCGAAGTCCCTCACATTTTTTTCAACCTTAAAACTGATAGTTTCCAATCTGAATCTCCAGGGGGCCCCCATTTCTGATTCAGGTCGCAGCCATTAGTGTTCGAGGTGATGATGGGTGTTTCCTAAATGGTGGGTTTTCCCCATTTCACACCCCAAAATGATCATTTTTAGTAGGAAAAGCCGCCATGGTTGTTGGGTAAACCCACCATTTTAGGAAATCCCCAAGTATGTTTTCTTGACTTCTCCACCTTTCTCCAAAATTGCCTTCTCCTTAGCCTTGGCTTTTGGAGAAGAGCTGCTGCTCGCCTGGTTGTTTTGTCAAAGGTCCAGGTGAGATGATGGTCTCTGAATTCATGGATCGTCTCGTTTGGAGGGAAATTGTACCCTTCCTGAAACTAACAGCGAGTTTACACCTGAAATTGGATGGTTGGATGGTTGAAAATCATCATAGTTACACCCCCAAAAATTTAGCAGCTAATAAACCCCTGAAAGACTGAAACTTGGAAGACTCCCCTTTCCTTTTTGGGGCAATTTAGGCCTATTTTTCAGGGGGCAAACTGCCTTTTAGTTTTGTGGGAGGGCTTCCTTCACTTTCTCCCTTCGCACCTTGGATTTGGACTTGGATCTCTTGGCACGCTTGGCACGGCTCCTTCTACGTTGGGAACTGCGGGAACGGCTCCGTCTCCTGTGCAAGATGGGAGTCCAGGAGTCGATGTGGGAAGAAACTACTTGGTATGTAAAAACCTCACCTTTGCACAAGGGATCAGTGGAAACTCTGTGGTTTACATATGATATATATATATATATGGTATGTAGGGAAATTTAAAGTTTACTGACTGATGAATTCAATAGCATTTGTTGGGAACGACTGTTGTTTTTTGGTACTCAAAAGCATCTTTAAAAAGATCGACGAAAGGCAGTGCAGTAACCACCTGGAACTTAGTTACCACAACCGCCTGGGATCCACTAGGCATGTCGGGTTCAACGGCTCCTCTGAGCCCTGGTCACTGGTCCCTGTTCGCTGAATCTTCCAAAATGCCATTGATATCTTAATAAGCTATAGCGCATGTGATCTTTAACGTAGATGGTTACAGCTCCCATGGATTTATTTTCGTTTCTATAGGTCTGTGATTGATCCATAAATGGGGTTTCGCCAGAAACTGGATTCGATGATAATGATGAAACTGGGGGAAACGTGGCATTGTACTCGGAGGATCATCCCAGGACTTGTAAGTGGTTCATCACCATGGTGATCGTAAGTCCCCCAAGTAGGGTTGTGGGACCCCTTCCAAATGGCCGTTTCATGGCTGATAAATGGGGGTTACCAACCACTTACCAACTGGGATGACCCTCCAAGTAGGGGCTTGGACCCCTAGATCTCCCATGATTTGCCCAGTCCCGAGTCTCCTCCGACTTGATCGACGTCCGCGGTTCTCACCACGGGTCCGGCGGCTGCGGCTGCGACGTTTCAGGGAATGATGCGTCCTCAAAGGACGGGACGACAATCCATCTTGGATTCTCAGAAGTGCCTTGGAGCTGGATGAAATGTCCATGTAATCCATGTATATGTGAGCAACATCTAATTTTACATACTGTATATATATATATAAATCCATATCACCTTTGTTTTCAATTAAATATATACATATATAACATATCTAATATATAAACATTATTTTGAATGGTTCATATTGTATATATATAATATATATATATATATCACCTATTATCACCGCATGATCCTCATGTATATAATTTTCTTCTGGTAATTGATAGACTGTTTTTCACCAAACCCAAAGCTTTGGCGCAAAGATATTTCCATACCAAGCTAACGATGCAGGTTTTTGGTCATGTGATTTCGACATAATTCATCCAAATATATTCTACTAGTAGTTGGTGGTTTCAACCCATATGAAAAATATTAGTCAAAATTCTATCATTTCCCCAAATAGGGATGAAAATAAACAATCTTTGAAACCACCACCCAGTATGATATGTACCCGGAACCCAAATGACTCGGCTGTTTTGATTGGAGTTTAGGCCTGGTTGCGGGGTTGACGGTTGACCTTCAACAATAGAGGTCATTTAGCACCTCCAAACTGGTTGCCAAATTAAACCCCTTAGGTCCATGGTGAAGTTTTTCCACCCGTTGGTTCGGAACCATGTAAGGCACCCCGACTGGCCCGGTGCGGGTATATGTTTTTTTTCAATAAAAAACAGATTCTATGTATGTTAAGGTAAACCCTGGAATTCCAACCCGCCGTTAAAACAATGGGTGGATTTATATAACCACCATTGCTGAACCCTAAGGGTTTTAATCATCGAAATTGGGCAAACCATTATGTTAATGGTGATGGAAGCCCAGGGTTAAGGTAAAGAGAATTATTAAAAACAATATCAATTCATACCTGGGCGGTTTGCAAACTGGATTGATGCCCTTCCCTTAGTCTTTTTATCCCTGGAACTCCAAAATGATTCCAACAGTCCCAAGCTTAAACTAAAATGTACTTAGAAACCGGGGTGTAGCTCCAAAACGCTCCCAGATACCGTTGATGGACAAAATCCTGCACCACCAAGGATGATGATTATCCCATTATTTATAGGGTTTTAACCATCCCAGGTAGTGCAGGATTTTGTCTACAACAGTATGAAGGGAATTTATTAGCACTTTAGATACCCGAAGCCCCAAATCGCTCCCTTTCAAGCACAAGATTGAGCCGGTTAGTATCGCTCCTTGAATGCCGTTCCGGTCGTTCTTTGCTACGAGATCTTGAAGTCTCTTCAGGGCACACCTGTCGACGCCCGAAAAAAAAACGGTTGCATGTTTGGTTGATGTATGAAATCAGCAAAACAAGGTCCAATTAAGTGGTGTTTTTTGGTTAAGTTTGTGCAATTTAAATTATACTCATGGAATTTCTGATTTTCATTCGTGAAATTCTTGGCCAAGCAGGAAACCACCGCTCCTCTGCCGAATTCATCCCAAATTACAGACTACTTCACATAGTTTATACATCTAAATCTTTTAAAATGTGAATATGAAAAACTTGTATATACATCCCATACCATCCATGTATGGTATATTTAGCTACATTTAGTTGATTTTTATGGTAAATGTAGGCAAATATACTATACGTGGATCCTATGGGTATGATACAAAATTCGCATGTCACTTAACCCCATTCTCCTTCCATTGTTGTAGTTTTGCATCCGCCCCACCAAAACTCTCGCCTGTTTTTTGATGAGATCCCAGGCATAAGAAACCATTGCTTCCACCTCACGACCACCAAACCCGGCTTGACTTGGACTATTTTGGTTCCAAAAAAAAAACCGCCTGGATACAAAATCTTCCATGAAATACTGGGTTGTTTCATAGGGACCCTTTTTTCGTGGCTTATGTAAATATTCACTATGTATTAACTTAACTTAACTTAACTTAACTGGTAGTCCCCATGTATAGATTGGGTAGTATTTCATCCCCTATCTACATAACCTCAACAACCAGTGGCCCTTTTTTTCATTGGTCGGAGGGGGGAAAAGGAGGGTAGATCCAATGTATAGGCAAGTTGTAAGAAAAATCCCAAAGCCTACAACATCCTTTCCCATAGCATCCATCTGACTGGTATATTTAGCTACATTTGGTTGGTTTTTAATGGTGAAATATCATAAATGTAGGTAAATATACCAGTCCCATGGATCCTATGGGGTTTGAACTAAAAAAAAATGGCAAATATACGTACTACACATGGATCCCATGGGTTTTGAACTAAAAGGTTTCAGGAAACACCATCTATTTTTGAAACTCCCTTTTGAGGGTGATGTTTAAAATAGCCCAACAAAAAATTTGGGAAAAAGGCCCAACATCTAATATGGCTGAGTGGTGGCCCCCACCACCAGGGTTCCTTACATTTTCAGTAAGGCCTCCCTATACATCTACCACTCTTACAGGGAAGGTGACCTCCCAAAACTCACCGAATTTGGATGCAATTGTCTCATGATTCAAAAGCTACTTTCCCTGAAGATGTTGGTATTTTACATCAACAAAAGGGAAAGTCGTGACCTAAGTGGATAGGTAGATCATGGTAGATGTTGCTTGGAAGATCACCAAATACAGTAACCCCACAGCAACGGTCCACATCTGCCATTTTTGTGGCGCAACGAAATGGCAGATGTTGAAACCTCCAAGTTAAATGAGTTTTTTGGTGGTCGCATGAAACAGAAACAGGAAACAATCCATTTTGTCAATGGGGCAGAATTTGCTCTATCTTTTTGAGGGGGAAAAAACTTGTTTGCCTCCAAAAAGGTCTTTGAAACGATTGGCGCCAAAGACACCTCTCCACTCTTGTCCTTGCACTTGACCAAGTAGAAGAAATGTCTCATCTTGGCGCGAAGTCCTTTGTGACCTCATGAAAACTCTCACAAATCAGGCATGAATTCTGAATCCCAAGTAGGAAGCCAATGTGTAAAATGATGAAGTTTTGGCAATGCTTTGGTTTGATTGTTCTTGATCATGCTGAACTGGCGCAAGGCGTGTCTCCGAAATATGGGGGAGCGAAGACCTAAGAATCAACCATGGAGCCCCTTCATGTCGAGCTTTGAGATCTGAACAGATGTTGGTGGCATATAGGCATTACTGGTCATCGGTGTTTTGAAAGCTCTTATCCAAGAAATCTCCAACAGGACCCATGGTCCACGGACCCCTCAACCTGAGCATCTAATAGCTCGATCGCAACTTACTTGGTAAGGTCCGTTGGTAAGGTCCCATTCAAGTTTTGATGGATCTTACTGAGTTTTATCGCTTTTCCCTCCACATATCCTGGAGGAGATTCTGATATTGCAATTCTGTTACATTTCCATCTTAATCTTCAGGGATGTTTGACTAGCATGATATGAGCATCTATTTCAAACATTCATCATCTTGAACTTCTGAAAGTGTATTGTACTGAAACTTAGCATGAAAAATCCTGTACCTGCAGATCTTTCCCTTCCAAACATGCCCCCCTTCCAAACATCCCCAATCACCTCCCCCCCCCACTCGCTGCCCCGGACGGTCAAAATTGACGGATCGTGATTTCATTAAGATTTCGCCATCGGTGGCTGCCATCATCCTGAGATCTGGATCAGCCCATCATCGATGGGAAGCATGGAGTTTTTGGGACCGGGATCTTTTTCGGCGACGAATCATGACTCATAGATTTCATAGGATCCATGTATGCTATATATACCTACGATTGGTTATTCCATGTATGCTATATATACCTACAGTCCCATGGATCCCATGGGTGATATAATTTGGCTTAAATATTCAGGGGTTGTTTGTCGTTCTTAATGCTATCTTAATCATACACCATTTTTGTAAGAACTCACATGTATGTATATATGTATATGTATGTCGTAAGTATGTAAATAAACAAATAAATATATATATATATATGAGTGCTTTACGCTTGTCCGTGGCAAGATAAGTTGTGGATCTGCAAGACTGTCTGAATGATCTTCCTGGTGGTCATAGTGGTGCCTTTGGCCTTGCCAACTGTGTTGGCACCAGCTTTCATCTGTGTCTGATGCATTTCCAGCAGCTGACTGCGCAACAGGCGCATGCACCCACAATTGCCATGGCCTCTTCTTTTTGCTTACGAAGGCGTGTAAGCACATCACTATCAACACAAACAGCTCCTTCGTTCAACTTTTGCAACATTTGAAGTTTTTTTTCCAATTCATCAGTCCATTTGCTTTCATTGGCAACTGCCTTGGTGTTCTCAACATCACGGCCTGAAGGTGCTGCGGGGATGAAGCACCATCATCGCTGTCAGAACCATCACCGCCCTTGGCTTTGGCTTGGTCAGCAACACCGGTTGTGCCTTGCACAAACCCACCGCTTGGCAACCACGAAAAATGTCGCGAACCTTCAGCTGGAGAAAGACAAACAACAACAGAAGCGAAACAGCAAAAGACAAACACAAACAAAGCATCCGAACCAAAACGCCAAAAACACGCAGAAGGTCAAAGGAGCTTTACGACCTTTTCTTCATCAAGACAGGTGTGGCAATTGACATGGATTCTGATATGACAACAATTTTGTATGAGTCAATGTCTTCACGCGGCATGGGTGGGCTTTCTGGAGGAGGGAAGCGTGGATGATATGCCTAGAAACTCCGAAAATATTGTTGATGGTTCAGAAATCCGGCGAGCTCCAGCTCCAATTGAGGTTGGTAGTTTATCCCATTATATACCCAGGTTTTGACACATCCCAGCCGTGGTTGTTCCCCAAAAAATGGGCATCTTCATTGAAGGGAAAACACATGGTGATTTGCAACGGCCTTTTTTCCCTCATCCCACCATGGCCTTGTCCGTTGCGTAACTGCTATGGTTCCAAAGTTGTGTCAGATTGGGGTATACCAAATCCAAGCAACTGTATGTTGGGGGTCAATGATTTTCAGACACAACCCCAGTAGATGTCTCTCTCTCAATACATATCCGCAATATGCTTGAATACGTGTCTTGTTCACATTAAGTCGTAGCTTGGTTTCTCCTCTCAAAAAGTAGTAGAAACCTATCTCGAAATCTTTAATATATCCACCGCTGGCCCTCATGATAATTCTATCCCAAAGGATCCATGTATGGCATATTTACCCACATGACATGTACCACAAAAAAATATAAAAAATAACTAAATGTAGGTCAATATGCCATACATGGATCCTATGGGTATCATTTTATCATCCATCCCACTACAAAGCTTGCCAAGAGGCATTAAGGCACGTTCGGCCAAGGTATGCAATTGATGTTGTCGGACGAATTCCACCGCACGCTGTGCAAAGAGCAAGGTATGACTTTGCTGGGAGACCTCGCGAGGCAAAACATCGATAAATCGCCACGATTCCCGGAGAATAGTGTTGACCCTGGGGTTCCCCACGTTTACCGTGAGAAAAAAGAGTGGTTATTTCACCCATATTTTTTAGGGTTTCAAAAACCTTCTTTTTCCATGGGTTTTTGGGGTCGGAAGGGATGGGCTGAAATCCTCCCAGCAGCTATTAGGTAGTTCACCTTTTTTACATGATTTTATATTATACATCTCAGGTGGTTTCTTCTTGATGCATTTCAGCCCGACAAAAAAAATCCCGGGTGGTAGTGGGATCTGAAGGAAATCCAATGTTGGTATGTAGGCAGGTAGGTATGTTTGTATGTATGGAGGTAGCTATAATATGTACGTATATGAATAAGCAAGCACATACAGCAAACGCATGTACAAATGCATACCTGACTTGTAAATGGATGTGATAAACGAAAAAAAACTGTCATGTGTACACATGTTTTTGTCATGGGACAAGGCATGCCAACTAGCGATAAGTAGATCTTGTGAAGATCTTGGCACCTCTATTAAATCCTTATACGGTAAAAATGGTATAGTCAAACTTACTCTTGTGCCGGATGTTCTGTCTTGTCCACTCTCCCAGGAAAGGATCCGTTTTAAACATCACACGGAGATTTACCTTAAGCAACCAGGTTGTTTTGTCATTGCTCTGACATGGTAACATGTTAAACCCCAAGATGCGATCTGTCAGAATGTGACTTCCCCAAATGTGACATATTTCATCTGTTTCACATGACTTTTCTATCTGTCACACCTTATCAACCTGTCAGTTTCTTTGACCTTCTACTATCCATCTATCCGCTATTTACCTATCTCATCAATCATCATCTATCTATGTAATATAACCAAATCTTTGCATCCAATCTCTCCATTCATGTTGTTTAGATCTAACCCACAACAACCAAAAAAGAGACAACGACCCCAAAAAAATATCCCATAAGCATCCATGGGACTGGTATAGTATAATTACCTACATTAACCATAAAAATCAACCATTCATGTAAGTAAATATACCAGTCCCATAGATCCTACGGGTATTATCATCGCACCTTCTTTTTCAGCTGTGCCTCCACTTCAGATGGCAAGGCATCCTTCCGAAGGGACTTCTGAGATGGGACTTGTCGTTGTGATACGTCGTTGATTCGGTTCAGAAATCCGGCGAGAAAACCACAACTGGGACGTGTAAAATCATTGTAGATAATGGGATAATAATGGGATTTTTCTACCAACCTCAACTCATACTCCCCGGAATTCTGAATCAACAACAGTACGTCAAGCTTTTATTCCAAAACAAAACAACTTTGTTGAAGATTCATGGATTATTTTTCACTTGTTCATCCCCTAGATAAATCCCTAGAGATCCTGGCTCATCTTCTGAGAATGGTTTCATGGAACCTAAATACGACCTGCGTTTTGGAGGTGATTGTGATTGTGCACCCGGAACCATCATCCTCAAAAACAATGTGAGCCAGGATCCCTACTTGGAGGATCATCCCAATTAGTAAGTGGTTAGATGGTTAGGATCACCCCCATTCATAATCCATTTAGCCCATTTGGAAGGGTGAATCACCCTGGACCCTAGGGAACTTAGGGATGAATCTTCTCACCGTACGTAGTCCAACAAAATCATCGAAATTTATCACTCTCCAAAGCTCCAAATCCGGATTAAAGTTTGACAAACGGTTGGTTGAGTGTCTCAGGTTGTTCCATAAAATCCTTAGTTGACTAGTTGGTGGTTGAGTTGAACCAACCAACCCAATTGAAACATATGTGAGGCAAACTGGGATCATCTTCCTCAATTTTCGGGGTGAACATAAAAAAAGTTCGAAATCACCAGATCATATCCGAATCCTTCTCAACCTTGGCTTCTTTCTTCTCCTTGCTTGGTATCTTCTTTTCTTCCTTTTGACAGATTCGCGACATCGAAGCAAAGTAACAGAAACAACAAAAAGATGGCTGTTGTTGTGGCGGGAAATGAAACTCATCACAGTTTCACCAAGCCAAAGAATCATTGGGACCCTCCGAAAAAGAAGGGTTTGGGTCTGTATTACACAAGGTTTCATTGCATCTCCAAGCCACTGGTTTTGAGATCCCATGATTCTTAGGGAAGATCCAATTCATATTCACAACCACCTGGGATGTAAAAAAAACATGAAAAACAACTGTAAATAATGGGATAAACTACCTTTCCCTCAACTGGTGCTCGCCAAAATTCCTTCCACCAACAATATTAGGTGACCCTTTTTGTGATCCCAACATGTAAAGTGCATCTTGTGAGACTCCGGGACCTCCAAGTCATGGGAATTTCTTGGTGGTTAATATTCCCATGAATCAGGGACCTTTTGGGTATATGCGTGGCTTGCTATCAGTGAAAAGTAAAGAGTGGCAACTATATCTTAAAATTGAGCAGAACATTATTTGACTGGGACTGCACCGTAGGAAAATATGAGTACTGCAAACATTCACATATCATGTCGCAAGATTGCATGCAATACAGTTGAATCAAACACTCCGAGTTGCGCAGTTATTTTTGTTGGTTATCCAATTTCCCATGTTTGTTTTTGCAACATGCTAGTGAACATAGTTGAATAATTCATATCATTGTCCTTACACAACTTCAGGGGCTATCGTTTAGTGTCCTGGCAGGAACTAAATATTCTTTCAGGGTGTCAGGGGTGTAGGAAGATTATGTTGGAGAATGAGGCTAGAAGTAAGCGTATCACCAGCCTGTTTTGGTAATTGATGCCCTTACCAAACCACCAAACTTGGGAGAAATCAATCTTGTCAAGAGACTCTCTTTAGTAATCTGGGTACTACAGTTTTGTTCAAGAAACGTTACCCATTGGCTATATAAGTCACAAACAAATTTTCTCACAACATTCTAGCCCCTTACTCAAATCTCTAAGGCATCTCTTGCTAGTTGGTGGTTTCAACCCATTTCAAACATATTATCGACTTGAATAATTTTCCTTGGGGTGAAAATTAAAATAAAATAAAAAATATAACCATCACCTAGGACTCTAGGACATAATTGAATTTTGAGAAAACACCCATATAAACCTTAGAATATATTTTCGGGTCCCTTTTTTGAGCGGGATCTGGGATTGAAGCTGTTTCAATCATGTTGGTGATACACTCCCTGACTGAAACTAACAGTTTGCCCCTGAAAATAGGCAGTATTGCAACCATCTATTTTCAGGTGCTTTTGCTGCTAGTTTCAGGGAGGGTACTTGGAGGATCATCCCAGTTAGTAAGTGGTTTATTTCAACCCCCACATAACTGGGCAGTAATTCATCCACTATATACCCTATATAAACTGATATTACCCATAAATACCCATACAAAAAACATGCCCAATTGAGCAATTTCATCCCCTATATACAGTACCCATAAGCGGGCAGCATGTTTTTTTTACATTGCTCAATTGTTCACTACTGGCTACCCTGTTGTTTCTGTTCAAAACTGGCCTTTGCATCTTCTTTCTTGGCCTCCTGGCGACATCCGCAGTGAAGTTTTTTGTTTAACAAAAAAGTGCAAAGCGGATAGCAAGCATGTTTCAATGTCCATCCACTGGTTGTATGACACAAAAATAATCATACATATACACAATGTGTATATATGAAAAAGTATAATCATATTTAGATGATACAATTTGAAACAATATATGGGGATGACAAGCTCAATCCACACCGTTTTCTCCGCATTGACCAATGTCTACGGGGTCCCAATCCACAACATCATCGCCGCATCATGTCTTATGATAAGGCCAAAAGGATCGCCTTTAGTGCTATGGACTAAAGAGTGGAGCATCCCTAGTTGCAATGGGTTTCAAGATTTCAATTTATGGTTCATAAGAATGTTACCTTCCCTGAAACTAACATAGCCCATGAAGTATGCCATAAGGAAACGATCGTCTTCCAACCGTCCATTTTTCAGGTGCTATGTTAGTTTCTATGAGAGTATTGGTTGCAATATGTTTCAAGGTGCATACTCGCCATGGCATATCTATCCTAATATCCCACCCTGTGCCGGGACATGTTGGTGACAAATCCGAAGATGCAAAGACCTTATTCCGAAGTAGCTGTTCATTCACCTCACCCGCCATCCCAACAACTAATGATTGTATACGATCACATGAACAACGCAATAGTAAAAATCATGTCAAATAGACATATGTGACCTTGTAAATAATGGGATAAACTACCTATCAACTGGTGCAGGATTTCTTCCATCAACAGTATCTGATCATATGATGGTCTAGTGATGGTATCGTCTTTACTTGTTGGATCATTGGATTCGACAAAATCCTACGGTTCCTTCGCCCCCACAAGGAGCGACAAGGGTGCAGGTTTCAAACCACACCCTCCTTGGGAAAAACACCAACTTAGCTTAGCCATATCCAAATGTATCTATTTATTTACACATATAAATATAAATATACCCTCCAGGGGATTAACATATCCCACCTTGGGAAAAGGAAAATCATCTTCAAAATGCCATTTTGGGGGGATATGTTGGTTCCCTGGAGGGTATATTATATTTATATATTATGTATCTCATATCCCTATTGTGTATCTAATATGGTGCAAAAATCCATGTGAATTCTATTGCTTGGATAGCTTGTGGGATGTACCTTGAAGTCAACACCGCCCAACAACTTGTGCCTCTGTGCTTTCCTTGCCCTTCCTAGGCTGGTAAATGGCATGCTGGAAATTGTCACTTTGTACAGATGACGTTTTCTGCAAAGTGTTGTAGCTCTAGGCAGGGTAAAAGGCAATAACGACTTGTGCGTGTCATGAAGGTTAAATTTGTGTCTGTGTGAGTGTGTTGTGAAGAGACAAGGAAAAACCGACCTTACATCTGCTCACAAACAGCCACAGCCACGGCTCATTTTGGCTAAACTTGGGGTCACCTACAGTTTTTGCAACTGGATACCATCCATACCCATACCCGCCTTTCACGATTCAACTGCTTTTAGGAAGGAAACCTCATACCAAAATCACTGGGTGTTGACCTGTGTTGACATACACCCCTCCATTTCTCCACAAAAATCATCAAAAATCCTTCCATGAAACGAACAGAACAAATGTACCCATACAGGAGTCATAAAGGCCTTTTTGCTTTCAATTTACAAGTGGAAAGCAAAGGCCGCGTCCCCCATTGACTTCAAACTCTTCGGGGAAAATTGAAACAATCTGTCCTTAATTTAGACAAAGCCCCCTCGGTGGCAAAAATGCTTCGTATTAGTCGGTTGGGAAAAATAACCCTTGTCACTCCCTGTATTTAAATGCTGGTTTAAACTACTCCTCTTCTAAATGGGTTTAAAACCTAATTTACTATAACTTACTAACTACTTACCAACTACCATGAGCCACCAAAAAGAAAAACACATGCATGTTCAAGGAGGAATGGCTTAGACACCATGCATCCAGGCTGATCAAAAAAACATCAGCTGCACTTCCCAATCAAAACTTTCACACATCTTCCACCCAATCCCAAATAATGACCCCCCAAAAAAGAAAACACATCCTGCAATTTTCCAACGTGGCCCTCTAGCCTTCCTCTTTCCCTTGTCTAACTTCCAGACCATGTGTCAATCGTCGAATCCGGGACATGACCACTAAATCCTCCATTCCATCGGCATTCCTTTTGCTCTGAGGCCTTAGTGATGAAGTAGAAAGCCAAGGGGGTAGATGGTGAGTGTTTCCTTGGGATACCTGGATACATGGTCCTGAGGTCTGTGTCCTTGCTCCTCCCGGGTCCCGACGGTGTTGTGATCATTATTTTTTTTGAGACATGTCTTTTTCAATCAATGAAGATATGGGCTACCAGATAGGGGCCCACCTTGTATGCAATCCAAGATATTTCATCTATGAGTCAAATTTTGGATACCGAAGGGACCGCTCAAGTGGTTGTAATCATTTCATATTGGCAAGTGTTAGGTGAATCACCAGAGTCTTGTCTGCTCAATTTCCGTCCTCACCCCGAAGTGGTCATGAATCATCGATCTGTTCCTCGTTGTTTGCAACATCTGCAGGAATTCATACCTAGAAGCTTAGTGGAATACCAGCACCTTTTGGTAGAAAATCATGCAAAGAAGTGGGGTGGTATATATATATATATATACATATCTATGCATGCATATCTAGATGTATAGTATGTGCATTTATTAGCCACGTATAAATATAGAATTACATGTATATATCATGTAAAACAAATGCAACTGATCAACCAGATTTCTGTCAACTTGGGCTTCAAAACCTGTATTTATCTTAAGAATTTCTTCTAATATATAAGAAGGGTGAATCCCAGAAATCTGAGATGTGGAGTTACTGACTGAAAAATAGGGGTAGTTAATCCTCCACAAACCAACTGGATCGTAGGGCCCCACCTTGTAGATTAGAAACAGCTGCGCCACCGGCAAGAATCAAAACAAAATCTCACTCGGATCATCGCTTTAAATTTCACCAAAAGATGGACATGGCTAAAAAAATTACAGTAAAAAGTAGATGGCACAGTTACAGTTCCTATGTATTGGTTTATATGGGCCCTTTTACGAACTTACCTTTCAACTGCTGTGCCATCTATTTGCGACCTTGAGGTAAGGGATTGACAACTTGAAACTATGTTATAGCATTTGTAGGGCCAACCAAAGGGAACCAAACACATTTTTTGAAGAAAAACCGTGCTATTTCTGTGTTCGCTCAAAAAATGGGTGCGTTTTTTCGGTGTGTCTCAAAAAAAAGGGGTCCAAAAATTCAAGCCTCTAGTTGGTGGTTTCAACCCCTTTGAAAAATATTACTCAAAATGGAAATCTTCCCCAAATAGGGGTGAAAATAAAAAATAATTTGAAACCACCACCCAGAAGCGCTTTTCTAGATACAACCATTTTCACTTCACCTTGGAAGCCGCCAAAATTTTCTTGAGACTCACCGGAAGGCCACAAAAAACTTCCTTTCGAGGAACGTGTCAGCATCCACCTTGTTCTTGCTCGACTGGCACGGAGGGAGCCAGTAGAAGCTTTTGTGGATTCAACGAAGGGTTGCCAATCGTCTGAACAACAACTTCTGGCTGAATCACGATATTTGAGACTTGGTATATATTTCAACACGTGCCCTGGCTGGGCCCTTTGCCTGAAATTCCCAAAAAAATATTGTCTCTCTGCAAATATGTGTATACATATATCATATATCTATAATTACAGCATGTGTAACATATGTATAAAAATACTGAATATCATATCTACTTATATTCCATCAACTTTACCTCTTGAGGTAAAGCATGGTAAAGTCATTGATTCAAATACACCTGGCACTATACTTTGACTTTAAGGCAATTTGAAGAGGTTTCCACAACCATAAACAGCCCATATATATATGTTTAATCTCTGGTCTGCACATACGACGTGACATGTTTCTAACGAATCAAGGGGCTACCCAATCCATTTTGGGCAAGTTTGTTCCTGAAAATTTCCTTTAAAAACCTCTACCCTAACCGTAACCCCCCAAAAGTTGCTGCCAAAAGCCTGCTCAAACTTGCCTCATTTCACACAAACCCCATTGAGGTTTGGTACTTCAGAAAATGGCTTTTCGTACCATCTGTGCTTTTTTTTTTGCTTCCGAAAATGTATTACGGGGACAAATCTGCAACCATTTGTACTTGGACCTAAAAAAAACGTACCTACCTAAGCACCTCCTCAGAAAGGTATGTTCCTGGATGGTCTATGGCTGGGAACCCATCAGCTGAGATCTCTCAGTCACTCACCCCCGTTGAATCCTGGTTGTATCCAGGTTGTTTAATAGGGATCCTTATTATCGTTTATGAAATAATCACCCACATAACTGGGTAGGATGGCATCTATAATCCCCAGTTTAACTGGGTATAGTATTGTAATCCCCCATAATATACCAAAAAAAACAACCATTTGGTCCCTATATGGGTGTTTCCTTAAAAATGGTGGGTTTTCCCCATTTCACACCCCAAGTGCTGATCATTTTGAGTAGGGAAAACCCATGGGCCAGTTGGGGAAAACCCACCATTTTAGGCAACAACATATCCTCCGTTTATAATCCCCCATAATACCCTAAACAACCATTTGGTCCCCCATAATAATCCCCCATAATACCCAAAAAACAACCATGGTCCCTATATGGTCCCTTTTTTTCATTGCTCACCTGAGTGATATTCAACATATCCTCCGGCGACAAGGTCAAGAGTTCCTCCTCCGTCTCCTCAAAAATCATGGCGGCACGACTCGGGCAGCAAACGCTCCGGTGGAAATGCTGGATCATTTTTAGGGTTCCCTAAGAATCACTGGACCCTGCTATAGAGGGGTTTGGATGTGTATAGCAGGGGTCTGGGATCTCCAAACCACCAGTTTTGAGATCCCATGATTCTTAGGGTTTAGGGTTTATGAGAAAATGAGTAAACCCATACGCAGTGTCAAGGCACTCTACTAATTCGGATGGATGGAGATCCAAGTTGATAGAGGTTGTTTCAACTTGAGTTGTCTGTTGATTTGTCTTTTGATGGTTGCGGGATGGAAGTTGGGCACCGACAAAAACCGTTGACTTGTAAAACCACAAAAGCATTCTAGAATGTGGGTCAGCCCTCCAAAACCCTCGGGTGACGTTCTCCCTCACTGGTTTCCCCTTATACACTCCCTAAAACTGTGACATAGTTTCTGAAACATGATGCTTGGAAGATGGTTGAAAGACGATTTTGCCTTTTGGGAAGTTGCCACTTTTCAGGGAGTGCAATTCTAAACATTCTAAACCTCAAAAAAGAAATGGAACCGTGCCACGTCTTGAGAGTATCAAGCGATCTCTAATGGCAAAAGGGTTGATTCCGTTACATAGAAAGGTGGAAGGAATCCAGGTATTTGTAGACGTAAGTCGTATTGGAAAAGAGGAAAAGGCAAGATTTCCATTGCTATGTTATTATCAGCTGGAGGGAGGTGCAATCTTAGGCAACTAAGATATGGTCCCAATGCAAGTTGAACAAAGCATGATGCTTGCACCAGTTGGATCATCTTCTGAAAGATCCAGGTAAACAAAACGCAAAATCAATGCAAAGCTAAAATCAAACAAACACCTTGGCTTATCCAATCCTTTCCCCCACCCCAACTTCCACTGTCCATCCTTGCTTAAGCAATGCAGAGCCACAAACTTCTTGGCTTCCTGTCCCAAGATCTAAATGGCACTTACCCCAGGTGAGGACCGTGTTTCTTTGTTCATCCTGGCTTTGATGTGGTCAATTACCAGCTGCTACTGCTAGATACTACAAGCACCATGACTCATTCTAGCTTGTTTTATCCCAGTGGAACCATACAAAGCACAACATATAGAACGACAAGGCACACCGGTCCTGGTACAACTACACAATGAAACTGTGTTGAAATTGGCTGTCAAATTGCTTCTCAGTTGAATAACTCAGTGTAACTGAAGAGCTTAGAGCTTCATACATGTCGTCATATTCCACCATCCAAAGTTTCCCTAAATGATGACTAGACACTACAAATTGCTATACTCACTATGGTTTTTTCAATCATAGTTAGCTCAAGCACACCAGCTACTTCTAGCCATGTGAACCCATGTCATACATCCAAGAACAAACATTTCCAAGCTCTCAGAACACGGTGATTTTTGCTATCACCTTCCTAAGTGGGCCCCGAGCCGATCGTTATAAAGCCAGGGGTTTTTTGGGGCCCCCCAAAAAATGGCCGAAAACAAATGGGCTTCATTGGGGTGAAAAATTCACCCGGAAATAAGTGGAGTTATCTCACCTTACTCATAACGATCGGCTTGGGGCCCACCCTGTAAGATCCAAAATATCACCACAGAACCTCACCTCTTCAGCATATACTTTGATGGCCTCGAGTGTCACGTGTTTTTTTGGTTGGGGTTGTGAAGTTGTCACAAATTCTGTATTTGTTCCATGGGATGGGAATATTTACCTCCATGAATGGCCTAAAATCTATGGTAAATGTAGGTAAATATTCCATACATGGAGCATTTGGGAATAGTCACCAAGAATGCAATATGTGTCATCGAAATCTAATCTTGGATCTATCCAGTGTGTATGTAATGTATATCCTGCTATTCATATCCTCATCATATAATTCTCAAGGTGGGATATTGCTGTAATTTCAGGAGGCGATGATTTTTTGCTGGATAGTAAGGTTGGACAAACCATACTTCAGAAGTTGATATGCTAAGTATTTCTTTGTATGCCATGCCATGGGGCCCTGGGTCATCTGTGTCAACTAATTCACATTGGAATTTGGTCCCAAAGTGGGGAGAAAGAACTGGGCTGAATGCGTCTTTTTTTTACCTACCACCGTGCCTGAATCAGAAACAGTACTCAAACTCAACTAGTTCCAGTAGTAGTTTTTGATTGGGATGTTGTGAAAAAAAGTTAGCTATCATCTAGTGACAAGCCAGAAACATTGCTCTCCCCCGAGCCCCACCTCAAACCTGAAACACCACCATAGGAAACAGCAACAGGCAAATACTACGTGACCACATTGACCCCCCCAAAAAAAACACCACAATTTTTCCAACAATAAACATTCCCCTGAAACACAAATAATTAATAAGAAAAAATAAAAGAAACTCATCGTTCAAAGCTACAAAAGTGTTGGACTCCCATTTTCATTGTTCTCTTGGGGGTGTGGTATACTCCTTCCAAATCTATAACACCCCTGAAACTAAACATGGCACCCCAAAAATCACCCAGCTGAAAAGAAAAATCATGGAAAATCATCTGAACCAAACCTCCATGACTTTGGGGTTCCAAATGTGAATCTAGTTGGTGGTTGCAACCCATCTGAAAAAAAATATTATAGTAGTCAAAATGGATCATTTCCCCAAGTAATTTTCCATGAACTACCGGGACCATCCTCCCATCCACCTGCTCTGCTCCGCCCGACTTGCTGTTGCCGGCGGCTCCCGCGGTCTGACAAGTCGTGAGAATCCCAGCGTGCCCGGTTGGGATGGTTGAAACGCTGCTGAATTTGGAACGATGAACTATACCTCCTGAGGTTCGGTTACATTAACCCCAACAAACATATACGCAAAAACACCAAAACTTCAGGGGAGGTTTGACTGGATTGTCTATAGTGAATAGTTAAGTTGAAACCCGGCCCTGGAAGATGAACGAATCGAACCTGAAAAATGATGAGCCTTGCTTCAGATTGATGACATCCTCTTCCAGGGGAAAAATCTCAGATTCCCCAGCCGTTATAATCTTCCGGGGTGTACCCGGTATCCCCCTTCCACTGATTTTCCTCCCAAGATGTTGGAGTGCCAGGGATGAATCCCTGTGGGCGGGCCCCAAGCCGATCGCTATAAGTAGGGGCCCACAACTCCACTTGTAGGGGTGAAATAAGCCCAGTGAAACCCATTTATGTTCGGCCATTTGTAGGGCTTATAACTTCATTATTTATAACGATCGTAGGGGCCCACCTTGTATCAACTATAGTTCAAATGCGGGGGTTTGGTCCATCAACGCAATGCATACCAAGAGTCGAAACACGTACTGGAAGGTCAAAATTGCAGGACCGGACAGCTCTCAAAAGAGAGGCTCCATATTAGATTCATCCATCCATCTAACATCCATCAGTCCATCCATCCATACCTGGATATGTTCAATGAGAATTCCCAAATCATGGAATATCTCATACTCCCCATACTGATAATGCAAGGTATGATTTCATCCAACATCCGTTTGTTTCTTTTGCAGCTCAAATACGCCGTGTGCAAAACCATGTTGTTACATTTACATACATTTACATTGCACTGTAGATCACTGGACTATGCGTTCGGAAGGATGATTGTACTGTGTGTGTTTTCACTTGGAATCGTGCATGGATAAGAGTTTTGCTGCACATTTTGACTTCTTATGATCATTCTACTCCAAGTAGTAAAGTTGAAACCTTCCCGAACTCCAACATGACAATGTAAACCCAACCAGTTGAAGATGTATCTCCCTATTGAACATGGGGATTTTCTAATGTTTGTTTTTGGGGGTGTAACCGGTAACCTTCCTGTCAACGACAACTTTCAACAGCCCGTTGCCTCCGTTGTGCCAGTCATGGGTGCCATAGCCATCTTGGCCAAATTCTGCATGGTCATGGCCATCATGTTCAACCTTTTAGCAGAAAGGTCACACCGATTCACACCAAAAGAACACCCCTTTTTTTGGGACGCCCCAAAATCTACACCACATACTGTGCACGAGTATGTGTGTCCTGTGTGAATATTCATCTAAAACCCCAGGATACCCATAAAGTCTCACTCTTTCGAATTGTCGAAGCATGTATAGAGTCCTTTTCAAAGACTATATACATATATAATTTGGGCATGTTTAAGGAACATTTGAGAAAACCACTTTGTTGATTCTGACAGAGGAGTCACCTATTGGAGAGGCCAGAACCCCCGCAACCACACATGAACCCATCAAAGCATGAACGAAACCCACACGGGCGCAAATATCAGTGTGCCTCTAGAAAGAACCACATGTGCAAGCAGCGTGATCGCAGTCCAACAACACAAACAACAAACATCTATTCATCAAAACAATACATGTCGAGATTTCGTTTCTAACAATAATATCCAAACCCAAAAATATAATCCTACAAAATTGTGAATGGAACATGTCTTGCAAACATTCCAAGAAAAACCTATTTCCTGGTAGGACCACTTATTCATTGAAACGCACCACTTGACATAGCATACATCAACAACAAAGGCTTCAGAATGTTTCATTAGCAGGAAAGACATATCATTGTTGCTACAGGTCGAAACAAACAACTGAAACAGGAGCAATATAGGATCCATGTAGACATAAATGATAAATTTACCTACCTCTACCATCTAGTTGGTGGTTTCAATCCACTTGAAACATATGATAGTCAAACTGGATTATTTCCCCAGGCATCGGGGCGAAAATAAAAAAATCTTTGAGTTGCCACCACCTGAAAATAGAAATCAACCATTCATGTACATGAATTGAAAAGGTACATTGGCTAACCGTCCCAATGTATTGGTTCATATGGGCCCTTTACTATAAGCTACCTTTTTTGGGTCGGTTAGCCATGTATTTTGACTTTTGAGGTGACGTAAATATATGCAATCGTCCTCTGGGGATCCGGATCCTCCAACCGACCAATCCCAACTTCACGACGAAGCTACTGACCCATGACCGGTTGGAAGGTGGCGACTGGTACTTGCCACCTGAGTTGTTCAAAAATATATCCAACAAGGGTGGTCATGATGAATTACCAACCCAAACAAGGCACTACATGCACTACACTACCGGTAAACTCACATAACAATATGGAAATTTCCACCCATTTGTAGATGTATTCCATATATTGGAAAAAGGTGGATATTCCAGCCAGCTATGTTAGTTTTACCGGAGGGTATTATTTTTGGGGAATTCCCGAAACAAAACCATCCACCATACTTTCTGACGCATCAAGGTTGATTCCCCCCAAACTGGGGGAGCTTTCGTAGTTGAGATCTTGAACCCCACTCGTTGAGAGATTGTCTCCAGGATGACCTGTGTTTCAATTTGTACTGATACTTTTTTGTCCAGCCAACATATGGAACACTTAGGGAATCATCAAAGATATCAAAGCAAGAGGCATAGAAAATAGCACAGCAACTTAGGTCCATCTGTATTCTCTGTAGGTTAAGCACGAATGAATTCGCAAGCTTGAATTCCACATCTTCTCATTTGTCCTAAAAAACAGTATTGGTTGATATGAATATTATGTATATATTTATATGTATATACATAATGTTTTTATTTGTTTAAAACCATTTACATACTTTACATACATACCATACGTAACTATATATCTAAACATCATATTTGATTTCATATGGTTTTCGGGGTGATTTTATAACCATCTTTCCCGGAGGTCGAGGGTTGAGTTATCCCCATGCCCCATTGTCCCTTTGTAGAATTCCTAATTTCCATACACGGAAACCCATTTTCCAAGGAGTCCCTGAAGATCTCAGACTGTCACCTTTTCTGATGGGAATCAAAGTTTAAAAAAAACTGCCTCAATGGGTGTCTTAAAATCTGTTTAAAACATGTCCATCTTTGTGGCAAAAAAACAAATCATGTCAGAATGAAATTTAACGACACCCAATCTGGAGACCATTGCGGAGTGAGCAGACCCATTTCTCGACGGTCCAATCAAGACATCCACGGACAGCGACAGTAGTACTTTCCCGCAGAAGACGCCCACCTGGGACATGCACAATGAAGCACGCCTTACAACATTGTCAAACTCCACCGGGAGTTTGATGAGGAGCAGGAACAAAGATGGAGCCTGCAACCAATCATTCCCGTCAGCGGACCAGGGAAACGAACTCTCTTTGGCCTTCTGGTAGCCCTGGTCCCAGAGTTTGCCTGACCTTGTCCTGCAGTACATGCTTGTCTTGCGGCTGAGTGGGATGTCCAAACATGGTCTCCAGACCAATCAGGTAACACCACCCATGAGGACACAACCAAGCCCCATGCCTGGTCATGACAGTGCCTGTGACTGTGCTCCAAGTGCCTGTGCTCATACGCCACAAGTACGCCTGTGACTTCTTCACAAACTCTAACACGTAAGGCCGTAAGGCCTGACCGATGGAGGCACGAGCTGCCACCCACTCTGAAAAGTGCTCTTGGAAGAGTACCCTTGCTGTTGGTTTTTGCTCACTGCTCCTAAGATGACCCAGTTAAGTGAATGTTAAGTGACAACTCCTGCTTAAGAAGACCTTTTAATGGTGCTCTGTGTTATCTCTTTAAAACAACGTCTTGTTGATTCTTGTTGCGATTTCTAGTGGATGTACGGGTACATCATATCTGGGTGGATTTGATGAACATTTTGGCAAATTTTGCCGTCGGATTTCCTTCAAGCTTCGGACTCCACTCCATGGCCTGGGTAGACTTCTGCTGAGGAAAGTCCTCCTTTTACCCTCAACTTCCTTATGCAAATGTATAGGTCTTTTTGTGCGAAATTTGAACTAATTCATTAACCCTGAAACGGAAGAAACGTTTTTTGTAGCAGCTTTACAGTTTCTAGTTTTTTTGGGGGGTAAGGAAACGGAAGAAGAAGGAGCACTCAATAATTTTGCATTTGGCAGATTCCTCGGCCCTCAAAGAGAAAAAGGGTCACCCATGACATTCAGCTGGTCATACTATGAAGTGAGAATGGCCTACACTTACTGCGCCGAAAACGAACAAATGTCCCCTGAAAACATAGTGCTTGGAAGACGGTCCTTTCCCTTTTAAATGGGACATGCTAAGTTTTTTGGGGGCGTACCATGGGCGTACCTACATTTACCAACTTGAACATGACTTGAACACTGTTTTTTTCTTCCCATATGTACATCTAAGTCTAGGAATTGCAGTTCATAGAGAACAACATTGCCCTTGTGCCTTACAATTCAAGAGGAAGCCACCGGTCCTTTACCGATTGCATCACTGTTGCCAAGACACTGTTGCCACTGCTGCTGCTGTTGCTGCCAGATCCTTGTCAAGGGGTGAGGAATGAATGAGAATGTGAGCACAAGACTATAGATGTATGTTTTTACTCGTTCTATACAAATTCTATATAACACATTGACCCCGTTATGAAGGGATTTTGATAGACTAGCTCCCTTCCAAGCACCAGTCAGAATGCCAGAAGACCACCAAGCACATTAAAAAAACAAACCAAGTTGCTGTTGCTGCTGCTGTTGCTGCCACTGTTCTGCAGGCACTGCTGACTGACCTGTCAACTTCAATCAAGGCATGATGGCATCATGACTTCCTCAAGATATCCTCCTCATGGCATGGGTTTTGACATCCCTAAACTTGGATGTACAATCGATTTTTCCACAAGATATCCGTAAATCCTATTGAATCTATTGGAAATTCACATATCAATCAGTGAATCAGAAATCTTCTTCAGAGCTGATTGAATTTAACCCCCCCTAAGAATCCTTGGGATGTCATGGGGTGTCAAAAACACCTTTTTTGAGACCCCAGGGGTGTCACTAGGAGGGTCTGGTGTTTCCATAGGAGGGGTCAAGATCCTTAGGGCCCATGTTCTTTCAGAACCGGTGAGACCTGTTGATTTGTTGCATCAAGTCGTTGAGAAACAAAAACTCGATCGTTTCGATCGATGGACGAACGGGAAATGTTGAAAGTTTGTTTGGGGCTTGGGGAAAATCATGCTGTAACCAGTTGGTGGTTGAACCAAACCATCTGACAAAAAAAAAGTCCATTTGGATGATTTCCCCCAGAAAAACGGGGTGAAAAGAGAACATATGTAAAACCATCACCTATATTCACCTATTAGAAAAGGCATATACAATCTAAATGATTCGAAATGCATCGTTAGTGGAGCGAAATCGATTACATCATTGCGGGCCCCAAGTCCCACAAGTCCCACAAAAAGTCATGCAAAAAATGTTCAAGTGAAGTTTTTTCAGGACAGGTTTTGCACTTTCAGAAACAGCAAACCTAATGAGAAGGTTTGGCTGAGAAATTCCCGACGTCCAAGATAAGACTGAAATGATTTCAAATGAATCCTGCAAGTCAAATCATTGCACATCACATCATCACCCAAGTAAGTGGGTGTATTATATAATGACTCATGACTATAAGATAAATTCACTTACCACCGTGACCAGGTGCACCATGCTGTATATAAGATAAATTCACTTACCACCGTGGCCAGGTGCACCATGCTGTATCTGGTGATGGTATGGCGATTCGGCTGATCCCGTTAGTCACAGGTAGGAATTAGCCAGTATAAACCTGGCTCTTCCAGCTCTCTAGATTTTCTACCCTTTGGATTTGGGGATTTGGGGTGGAAAAAACAACCCGCATAATTGGATAACACACTTGGATCTCCCAAGCTTCGGCACAAAGTCAACTTTTTTAAAAAGGAAAATCATCTTGAAAAAATTGAGATATGTTGGTGGTTTCAACCCCTTTGAAAAATATTATATAGTCAAAATGGGAATCTTCCCCAAATGGTGGTGAAAATAAAAAAAATGAAACCACCACCTAGTTGAGATATGTTAATTCCCTGGTGGGTAATACATCTCTAATCGTTCTTTGCACCTGTCTTCGCTGCCGCCGTGTTTGCCGCCGCCGCCGCCGTGTTTGCCGCTGCCGCGTTGGGCTGCTGCTTTGGCGGTGGCGGTGCTGGCGGCGCCGCTGGTGGTGCTGCTGGTGGTGGTGCCGGCGGCGGTGGTGGCTTTGGTTTTGCAGGCCTCGAAAGCTCGAGAAATCCCCGCATGTCCAGCCACCGACATTTTCTCTATCCCATATGTTCAATGTATGGTATATATGGTATATTTATCTAAGTTATCTACATTTGGGTTGTTTATAGGGGGTATATGTAGGTTGATATACCATTCATTGAGCATCTGGGATATTCTTTATATACGAGTCATTACAGTTGTTCAACTCCTATCAAAAATATCTCGCACTCCCATCTCAAGATGTCAATAGACACTGTGTGTATGGTTGTCTCAATTGTCTACATTGTCTGGAAATTGAAATTCTGAAATTGTATGTGTAAAAACAAATCATTAGATACATGACATGGAGATAGTGGATATTCACAGTGTATATGCTACATGTACATATACACGCGCATATAAACACACAATTCGTACAACCTTAGCCCCAAACATGACACTTTCAAGGCATATCACATCATCGTACCTGGATGGGAAATTCATATAAGCCCTTATTTCCTGCAAGGTGGGCCCTTGTGATCGTTATAAATGGAGTTATAACCCCCCTATACATGGCCCTTTAAACCAGCACCTTCCAGTCGGGGTGCCGTCCTTAAACCCTAAAGGATGGGTTTCATTGACACCCTGTAACAGAACCATGTAAGGCACCCAAACTGGAAGGTCCAGGAATGGGTAACCGTAGTTATAACCCATACACGTCGTGGAGTTGTAACCTTACTTATAACTACCATAACTACCATAGTAGGGGCCCACCTTATGGGTGTATAGAGATGATGATTCCTTGAAATCCCGAACAGCCAACACTAGAAAGGTTGCGTTGAATTTGCCTGTTTCTGAATGGAGTGTGTGAGAATTTCCATCCATATCAAACATACTGGAATCACTGGAATCCCCTTGAAATATGAAGGCAACCTGCAGGTTCTTCCCCAAAGTGCAAGCCAAATTGATGCCTTTAGGATGCAAATCAGACATCCTGGCTGCTCGTTTAAGTACTCATCTACCGACCTATAAAAAGTAGACTTCTTCTTTAATGTTTGCTTTCCATCTATTTCGCCAAAATCACCAATTTATCTACATTACATCACTTTACAAGTATTCTTAGAGACTCACGAAGTGTGAAATAAACTCAACTTGTGAATATTTGTGTCACAGGTGTGCCATCCTCAACTGGGCAACTGGGCACTCCGCACCTTTTTTTAGGCCACTCCTCCCCACTGTCCTGAAAGCAAAGGTCATGGGATGGATCAATTGGCAACCCAAACATGTGCCCCTGAAACGAACATGTTCGTTTACCCCTGAAAATAGGGATTTCCCCCCTAGAAGTTTGGAGATTCCGAACTTGGAAACCCACCATCTTTAGGATTTTTGTTAGGGCCTATTATACATGTTAGTTTCAGGGAGGGTGTTCGTGGACAAACCAATGCCGCACAACGACAATGTGATTGAATCTGTAAGGTAAGATTGCACCGGTCACCAATCAGAAAGGCCAGGGCCGGTGGCTTTCAACCAAATTCATGATTGAACAACTTTAAAGATCCCAAAAGTTTAAACACTTTGCTACTACCCTAAGAATCCTTGGCAAAAGTCATGGGGTGTCAAGTTGACACCTTTTTTGAGACCCCAGGGGTGTCACGTTTGGAGGGTCTGGTGTTTCCATAGGAGGGGTCAAGATCCTTAGGGTAGAATGAATCACTTTAAAAAATTGGTGTTTTTTTTAATAGATATGTCACGTTGTGTTGTAAAAAATGCACGGACGCAAAATTGAAGGACGGTTGGACCCCTACAGTTTGAGACCTTTCGCGTTTCCAGTATTTCTTTGGGAGCTTCGAGATTGTGTGAGGTTATCGAAGGTTGACAAATATGCCCGCATGCTCAAAATGGTTTTATGAACTCTCACCCTAAAAAACAAACATTTTCGCCCCTGAAAATAGAGATTTCCCCCTGGAACCCACCATCTTTAGGACTTTTTAGGGCCTATAGATGTTAGTTTCAGGGAGGGTGTTCGTGGACAAACCAATGCATTGTCCGACAATGTGATTGAATCTGTAAGGTAAAATTGCACCGGTCACCAATCAGAAAGGCCAGGGCCGGTGGCTTTCAACAAGATTTTATGATTGAACAACTTTAAAGATCCAAAAAAAAGTTTAAACACTTTTTGCTACTAGAATGAATCACTTAAAAGAATGCTGTATATGGGTGTTTCCTTAAATGGTGATACCCGCAAAACACCCCAAAATGATCATTTTCTAGTAGGACAACCCATGGTTGTTGGGTACCACCATCTTAGGAAACCCCCATATGTAGATATGTGAGGATTGTTCTATATTCTTTCATTTATAAACCCTCCTTGGGCCGGCCTTGCGCGAAACTTGCGCGTCGCTTGCGCGACTCAGGTTTTTAGTTAAATCAACGTTTGAGGTATCATGATTTGGGCCATACGGCTCAAGAAGAAAAGAAAAAACAACAGGAAAAAAAGACAAATAAAGAAAAGGAAAAAAAACAAGAAGAAACGAAAAGAAAGAAAACGCAAGATAGAAAAGGAAAGGAAAAGCAAAGACATGAAAAACAAATAAAATAAAACTAAAGAAAATTACAGCAAACAAGAGAAAAAACAGAAAAAATGACAAGAAAAGAAAAGAAAAAGAAGAAAAGAAAAGAAAGCC
>DF241019.1:68000-92257 GCA_000507305.1 Breviolum minutum Mf 1.05b.01
TTGTTTGCTGTTCCTGAAGATGTGCCTCCTTCTTTGCAGTGTTTTGGGACCCCGGCGCCGGGGTCCTTGGTTTCTCACATCTTAAGTAGATTCAATTGAGGCATTCTTTTGATGCCTTTGCTTTCTGTAATTTTCCTTTAACTATTGCCTTTAACATCGACAGCAATCTGGTTTTTGTATTATTTCTTTCTTTCTTCCTTTGTGTTTCTCTTTTTGTTCTTTCCTTTTGCAGGGGCGTGCCAGGGTTTTGAAGCATCTGGGCAAAGGGTCTGAAACTGGTCTGAAACAGGTCTGAAACCTGTCAAAACCTTCAGCTTACGTACCTTCCTGGGTTCCATGGTACTAGCTACACTGGTCAATAGACACGAGCCTGTCACTTCTGGCCTGTAAACACAGAGTCTTGTCAAGCACTTGTCTGTATCATGGCACAGGGTGTCTTTGATGCCTCAGAAACCTTGCGCACCCATGCAAAAAGAAAGAGCCAAAAGAGAAACACAAAGGAAGAAAGAAAGAACGAAAAACAAGGTTACAAAAACCTGAATGCGCTCGATGTCAAAGTCAACGGTTACAGAAAAAGTCAAGGAACCAAAGACCTCAGAAAAATAACTCAATTGAAATTACTTAAGATGTACGTACTCGTACTCGTACTCGTACTCGTACTCGTACTCGTACTCGTACTCGTAGTAGTAGTAGTAGTAGTAGTAGTAGTAGTAGTAGTAGTAGTGGTAGTAGTAGTGGTAGTAGTAGTGGTGGTGGTGGCGGTGGTGGTGGTAGTAATCTTAGTAGTATGAGTAGTGTGAGTGTAGTAGAAGTTACAGTAGCAGTAGCAGTAGCAGTAGTACTAGCACTAGCAGTAGCAGTACTCGGAATAGTAATAATAGTAGTGAAAGTTTTACTCGTAGTACCATGGAAAGCAGGAAGAAGGTACATAAGCTGAAGGTTTTGACAGGTTTCAGACCTGTTTCAGACCAGTTTCAGACCCTTTGCCCAGATGCCTCAAAACCCTGGCACGCCCCTGCAAAAGGAAAGAACAAAGAGAGAAACGCAAAGGAAGAAAGAAATAATACAAAAACCGGATTGCTGTCGATGTCAAAGTCAATAGTTAAAGGAAAAAAAAGGAACCAAAGGCATCAAAAGAATGCCTCAATGAATTTACTTAAGATGTGAGAAACCAAGGACCCCGGCGCCGGGGCCCCAAAACTTTTAAAACAACGAGGCACATCTTCAGGAACAGCAAACAAGGAATGGAACCAAAAAAGCTTTTAATCCGTGGAGCATGCTGCAGAAAGACACCCTGTGCCATGATACAAACAAGTGCTTGACAAAGACTCTGTGTTTACAGGCCAGAAGTGACAGGCTCGTGTCTATTGACCAGTGTAGCTAGTACCATGGAACCAGCGAACCCAGGAAGGTACGTAAGCTGAAGATTTTGACGGGTTTCAGACCTGTTTCAGACCAGTTTCAGACCCTTTGCCCAGATGCCTCAGAAACCTTTCGCACCCATGCAAAAAGAAAGAGCCAAAAGAGAAACAAAAAGGAAGAAAGAAAGAGTAGTACTACTAGTACTAGTACTAGTACTAGTACTAGTAGTAGTAGTAGTAGTAGTAGTAGTACTAGTACTAGTGCTAGTGCTAGTAGTAGTAGTAGTAGTAGTAGTAGTAGTAGTAGCGGTAGTAGTAGTAGTAGTAGTAGTAGTAGTAGTAATAGTAGTAATAGTAGGAGTAGTAGTAGTAGTAGTAGTGGTAGTAGTGGTAGAAGTGGTAGAAGTAGTAGTAGTAGTAGTAGTAGTAGTAATAGTAGTAATAGTAGGAGTAGTAGTAGTAGTCGTAGTAGTCGTAGTAGTCGTAGTAGTAGTCGTAGTAGTCGTAGTAGTAGTCGTTTTCGTAGTAGTAAATGTGGCACAACTACTAGGCCTTGCGCGGACCTTGGGCCGGCCTTGCGCGGCTCTTGCGCGATGCGGGTTTCAGACACTCTAAGTTGAGAAAAAACCGGCGCCTACTACTTTTTATGATGTGGGTTTTAGAACGGCCCTCATGTAACGTCTTTAATGCACTTGCAAAATCGACGGGGTTGGATCCCTACATTGGAAGGTTCGAGATTGCGTGAGGTTATCGAAGGTTGACAAATATGCCCGCATGGTCAAAATGGTGAAACAGAACTCTCCCCTGAAAAAATCAGGATGTGGGGTATTCACAAACCTGGCCTGACAAAAAGCTTTTATTAGCACTATATACTATCTGTTATGAGTTATGAGTGATTTTAAATGAGAAATTTTGAAAAACAGTTGCCTGATTTGGCTAACTTGCGACTAATAGCCTGCCAATTTTTATAATTTGAAAATTAAAAAGATAACATATTGGAATCCTTATTCGACAGTGGATCATGAAGGTTGATAGGCTTCCCTTCCTAATAGATTTTTTACCAACTATTAACTATGAGCAGTACAGTGTTTAGGCATACCCCCAAAGTATAGTGAAGTCGACCCCTAAAAAAGATATGTGAGTTCTTTAACTTTTCTGCCCTGCCAAACCCAAAAAAGGATCCAGATAAATGTTCTAAGAAATGGATTTCCCCCAATATTCCTATGACCTGGGGATGGGATGTTTCGACCATCAATCGCCCCGTTGACCGATGTTTACCGGGCCTCGCCATCTTCAGGAGGCCTCGGTCCCGGGGCGCGAAGGATAGGAATATTGATGGGAGGATTATATATATTTACCTATACTAAATTTACAAAAAAAAATTAGGCAAATGGAAGTAAATATACCATACATACATGGATCTTATGGGTGTGTATGTATGTATATATATATATATAGCTGCTGGAGCATTGAACCTAAATGATCTTAATGATTTTTTTTTAATGAAAAAATGTGTGTTTTAGTTAAACAAAAGATAACACAACAAGTTGGGGGTCATTGACCACCTATTCTACTCCCATATCCTCTAAAAATCCAAACCATCGAAGCACACCTCCTGGCACTAATATGTTAACATATTAACATATACCATGTCCAATATATGGATGTTTCCAAAAATAGTGGTACCCCAAATCATCCATTTGAATAGGGTTTTCCATTATAAATCATCCATTTTGGGGTACCCCTATTTTTGGAAACATCCATATACCACCACTTCCAACTTCCACCCAAAACGAAAACCCACTTCTCTCTTTCACCCTACAAAATAACTTGGGCATCCAAGAAACGGCGGGAAAGGCGGACTTTGTCCCTTCGGTGGCGGTCCAGGTGGTGGTCCCGGCACCATCGGCACCGGTTTCGCCATGTGTCCGGGTGGCGGCCCGGGCGGTTCCGGGGGCTTCTGGGGAGGCACCGGGGGAACCGATGCTTTGGCCGCCTTGGCCTGGTGATGTTCATGGGTGATTTTTCAAGGGACCACCAAGGACCATGGGACCCCCTGAAACATGGTAAGGTTTCAAACATACTATTCCTCAACAAATATATGGGAGGCATAGTATGGGAATAATAGCATGGGAAACTTACCAGTGAAACCCATGTGTTTTCGACCATTTTGTCGGGGCGGGCTACCCATGTCACACTCCATTTGAATAACGATGGGCGACAAAGGAAGGTCTTCGCCTCGCCTCGGACTGCTTGAAAATCCGACTGAAACGCTGCACCTCGGCGGGTTTTTGGCGCAGCGCAAGCGTTGTTTCGTGGTGCTGCCCAGGGTTTTCGTTAGCGGACGAGTCGAAGATGGGTATACTTTCCCTACAGCTAACATAGCTGGCTATAGTTGGTGGTTGAATCAACCCATCTGAAAAATATGCGCAAGTCAAGTTGGAAATCTTTTCCCCAAAGCTATAGATACACTCCCTAAAGCTAAGCTGGTTGGTCGTTGAACCAACCCATCCGAAAAATATGCTCGTCAAATTGGATCATCTCCCCGTAGTAGGGGTAAAAGTATAAAGAAATATTTGAAACCACCACCTAGTAACATAGCTGGGAAATACACTGGAGATGGAAGTTGTGCTGTTTGAAATATGAAATATTTCCCTGAAGAAGATAGGCCTAAATTGCCCCAAAAGGAAACAAATTAATCTGCCAAGCATCCATTTTCAGAGGCCACGTGTTAGTTTCAGGGAGGGTATCTTTAATTTGTATATATCACATATCCCAGTAACGGCTTTATTTTAGAAGGTGTCTCATCGTTTGAAAAACATACTGCAATCTTGAATTAAAAGCATGACATGTTTCGCCTTGGCTGGCGCGTGTCAAACATACCATCGAAATTAAACTACCTTGGACTGATTTTCCAACATGATGGCAGTTTTCTCCCTGAAAAGAAGCAGTTCGCATCTGAAAATGGATGTTGGAAGACTATAAAAGGGTGGGGGGAATGATTCCATCTTTTCAGCTGTTTGGCAGTTTCAGGACAGGATAGTCTCCAGCGCCAACAGATTATTGGATGTGTTATTACAGCATGCACCATGATGATTTCACCGAAGATGATCCTCAAAACTCAGAAATCATCGCAAAAAATACCTAAAACTAACAGTTCTTCGCTGAACGATAGGTCCAAAGAGAAACATGATCTCAGGGACTGTACATCCCTTTATCCCGGCAACAACTCGTGAGGGATGAAGGGTGTGACACTTCATGCTTGACCAAAAACCAGTGCTTCACCCTTGGCATATCATGGCATTAACGGCAAGAAAACCCTTCCATGTTCTTGGGGCCCCATCTTGTGTCGGGTACACCCCCAAAAACTTACATGGATACTCCAAAATGACGGTTTGGAAAAGTTGGTTCCTTTTAAGTATGGCCGTTTTTGGTATCTATGTTAAAATTTCTGGGGTGTACATGCAAATAATTTCCCCAAACTCCGCCTTTTTTTTCCCAGCAATCCATTTTTAAAGGTGCTGCCCAGTGACCCTGAATTTCACTGCCGCAGAGGCACTGCGTCCTGCTGGGATGTCCTGCCAATAAAACGCCGAACAAGCAAACCTACGGGACTATTAACCATTGGTTTCCGATAATAAGACCTTATTTCTTGGGGGGGCCCCGGGCATTGCCCCCTGAAGTACCCATGAACTTCAGGTCACCAAAACAGGATTCCACCAAGCTCAACGACGTCGATTTGATGGTGTTACAACACCTTAACTGTTTCCCTTTTCTTCCCACCCTTCGGTGTATTTGTTGCTCTTTGTTTTCGGAGCCAACTGCATCCCAAGGCTTCCCAAGGCTCCAACCTGCACCTCTTGGAGCATCATTCGTTGTACTTCTTGTGGGGCCTCACGTAAGGCCCGTGAAGCTTCCTCGTTCACATCCAAGCTCTTCAAGAAGTCCTGGTTGCTGCAGCAAAACCAACAAAAACAATCCAACAGGAGATGTTCCAAAAAAAACACCGGCCCTACTTTCCATGAAATACTGGTTGTTTGATAGGGATCCTTATCCCAGATGCTCGTTTTGTATGGTATATTTACCTACATTTGGGTAGTTTTGGGGGTAAATGTAGGTAAATATAGGCCATACAAAACGAGCATCTGGGAATGGCCATTTTTTCCGGAGATCCATGGGACGATTTGTACATCTTTATGTTCCTGACATGAATGCTATAGTTTTTTTATGGAAAAATAGTAGGTACATACATCATTATACCATACATGGAGCATATGGGCAATTAGCTTTGGGGGAAGAATCTTTTTGACACGAACAAAACACACTTCCAGACAAGACAAAACGACAGTTTTCTCATGGTTTCCCCTCAACCTGGGTCCCATAACTGCGTTTATAGCTGGCAGGGGGCCCACCGATCGTAGGGATATGTGGAGTTTGGCCGTTGTTGCCCAGTTTTCACGCTGGGAAGGAGGCAGGGTTTCGTAGGATTTACAAGGTCACAAGGTTTCCGGTGATTTCAAGGATCGCCTTAACCAGTACTTGGAGGATCCCATTTAGTAAGTGGTTAATAACCATAGTTAGTAAGTCCTGTGGTATGAATGGCTTATAAATGGGGGTGATCCTAACCACTTACCAACTGGGATGATCCTCCAAGTAGTACCGGGTACCATTCTTGAATTGATCCTTCCCAATGGGGATCTCGGAGCGAGTTCCAAGTTCAAGGTTTCATTTTTCAAAAAGAATTTGGCTGAGTTTTCTTTGCAAACAAAAATGATTTTTCTTCATTTGCAAACATTCTCAACTGGCTTCATGTTGTTCTTTTTTTTTTTTCGGGAGATACCTCCACAGATTGACTCCTCTAGATAACATCAGGAACACTTCATGTTTCTAAGGAATTCAAATACATTCCATCAAAAAAAGTTGGACAAAACTAACCCATGGAAGTCCAACCACCAGCATTTTTCATACGTTGGTTTACAGGCCACCGTTTTTGTTTGTATATAAGGGTTACCCTCCAGGGAAGGATCACATATATATATATATATACATTATATACCACCGTGGGAAAAGGCAAAATCATCGACTCAAAAGTGCCAAACGGGATAGGATCTGTGATCGTTCCCTAGTTCGGGTACATCCGTATCGGGAACCCACCCATTTTTTTCACATGCTGGTGAGACCTTGCAAGGTACCCGGGTGCCAAAAAACAAGAGACCATCATCCTCAACAGCCCTACCTCCACATCAGCAGTGAGGGTCAAATCCTGATCGGGTGGCGAAAAATCTGTGACGAACCATCTGGAACTATGAGGTGTCACCGCCGATGGCAAAAATGTGTTGACTTTTCCCTATGAATTTATCCAGCTAATTGGTGGCTTCAACCAACTTGAAAAATATTAGTAATATTAGTCAAATTGGATCATTTCCCCAGGTAGAGGTGAAAATTAAAGAAGTGTTTGAGTTGCCACCTAGCCAGGAATATCCTTGGACAGGGATTTCGCCCTTCAATCCTATTATGAGGCTGGGATTGGAACCCTCAATCCTATCCTCGGGAAAATATTGGATTCTTAGTGTTTGATAATTGTGAGGGATGTTGTACTCACTTAGCCAATGGACCCTGAAATAAAAGTTTGAACTTTATTTTCCCTACTAAATATGTAACCCCAAAAAGTTTAAAGTTTAGCCATTGGCCAAGTAAGTGTAAAAAGGCCGTAAAAGGGTGATTCTATGATTGCATTCTGATCTATATGGATATATTATTGAGAAACGTGTTACCCAAAAAATAATGCCTGGGGAAGTGGTGGATAATTTTTGGCCAACAAAAAAGGGTGATTAGAATGGAGACAAAAACCGTGGGAATCAATGGGATAGGCTGGATCTACCCCCCCCCACCCACCCAGGATTCCAGTCACAAATGAAGGTTTAGGTTTGGATTCCCGATCCTAAAAATGCAATGTTATTTCCGGTGGTGTTTTTTTGCATCCTGCGTGATAATTTTTCCTCAACCTATAGGGATAAGCTACGAACCGCCATTTTCCATGGATTTCCATTCTTCAACCGTAAAATCAGGAATCCCCATAAGACTTTGCCAGCCAGAAAGGTACAAAGTCACCAGTTATAAGTTGGGGCCCCACTAGTACACTTGTGGGGGTGAAATACACCCAGTTACCCATTCCCTAGGGATCCAATCACCTTGTCAAATGATGATTGGGGTGTATAATCACCTCCTTAGCAAGGTATTTAGGTTCCATTACCATTCTCAGAAGGTGATTGGATCCCTAGGGATTGATTGTCGGCCGTTTATAAGGGGCCCCATGTCACTCCATTTAAAAATAGTAGTTGCCCTGCCTTGTAGAATTGGTAAGAGCACACCACTGGTTGCTGAAAACAAAAACACAAACCATTGGTTGATAGTAGTTATGTCACGTCAAATCTGACAAACTTATGACAAAGATGTTGATTCCACCTAAAATAGCTTGTCTGTATCTATAGCTGTTGGTTGAACCCAGTCATGCAAACCTGAATTGGTCAAATTGGAACTTCCTAAGTAGGATTATACCTAACATGTCGCAAACCACTTTGTCCGGTTGACATCAACCCAAAAAGGACAATCTCATCTTTTAAATTCACCTTGCTTCGGTATGGTTGGCCGGGCGTAGGTAAAAGGGACCTCCATACCGGAACACTTCCTGGCAAAACCCCTGGTTTTCCCCTTCCGAGCCTCTTTAGCTTTCGGCGGCTCTGTGAGCCTCGCTGTGTCGGGGATACTTAGATTTCCATGACGAACCAACAAGGATGTTGATGATGTTGCCACCTACAATAAGCGGATGGTCATCAAACCAACAGCTGGGTTTATCTGCATATGTAAATATATAAGTACATATCTATAGGCGATATAAATAAGTATATACATCCATTGCAAAATGATTGAGAAACAGTTCCACACATGTTTCCAAAAGGGTAACGATTCACATACTGCATGTAAAGAAACAACAAAAATACAAATATACAATAAGCATCCCCAATATACATGAGAACCATGCAAAACTTCAATCATGTATGGTATTCTTATTGTTTTTGTTCTGCCCCAAAATCCTATGTTCTATGGTATTTGGGGATGGTTATTTTCTATCAATATATCTATGTAATATTAATAAGTTTAATGCATCAGGAAAAGTATCCAAAGACTCCACCCGAGTAGGTTGGCTATATTCCCCAATCCTAAACTACTAATAGACTAAACTTGTTTCTTGATCGCGATACCGTGTACATCAACGTAATGTAAATGCAACACTGTGACACATGTGTACATCAATGACGTGCACATGGATAACACACTGTGCATATAATGCATGTATACATATATGTATCATCAACAAAAATAATAATGTTCATATGTATTCATAGAATCTACACGCTTACATACATAATAAACATATGCTATAAATGATTGTTTGAAAGGTAAAATGGCATCTTACTTGGAACAAACAAGAAACACGTTGGTTTAGAAAGGAGTTACACTCTCCCAAAAGAAAATTTGGACAGGTTTCATGTTCCGAACAATGAATGTTCAGGACGACGAATTCTATACCGAAAAAAGACTCAACCACAACCTTATGAAGCCCGTAATTCAATAAACCTTGCCGATTCGTACTGTCTCAAAATAAGACATATTTCATGTATATAAATATACAAGTGTATACATGTATATACTGTATATGTAAAATATATATATATATGGTTGTGTGTATCTATATCAGTATATATATTATCACCAGTTCTATCAGGCCTTACCCAAGATCTCAACTGGATCCTTATTCTACCAAGTATCATCAAGCCAATCTCTATACCCAAACTCTCAATGTATGATATATTTACCTTACATTTACAACACATTTACCCATTAAATGTAGATAACATATTATTATACATTTGCAGCATCTATCGGTAGCATCACTGGTTCCATTCTGTTTCCATCACTGGATCTTCCGCCCAAAACTGAGCCACGAAAAAAATACACTCTTACTTTCAATTATACTGCTTGTTTTATGGGGATCCTTCTGCCATGGTTCAATATAATCCCCACATAACTGGGTAGTACAACATGGACATGAGTCATTATATTACCAACCCAAACAATGCACTATTGATGGGAAATCCCCCACAAAAATACCATACCAAAATTATTTTTTGGAATCTGCCCCGAGCCTGGTAATAATACAGGTTGTTTAATACCATACTGGTAACTATACTGGTTGTTAAGGATTCTGGATTCTTATAATGGTGCATTATATATAAATTCCCCACATAACTGGGTAGTATGTCATCCCCAAAAAAAACCAGGGAAAAAGTGGTAAATGGCACAAATACCATGCATTGGTTTACAAAAAGGCCTGTATTAACCTACCCTTTTGGGGATTTTAGTTAGCCATGTACTTTGACCAGGGGCTATACCTCCAGTTGGTGGTTTCAACCCCTTTGAAAAATATTGGTCAAAATGGACATCTTCCCCAAATAGGGCTGAAAATACAAAATATTTGAAACCACCACCCAGACCTTAAACCAACCGTGTTGTTTTTCATGGCCGCAACTTCGGCATTTCTGTGATCTCCGGACAAGTGCTTGGGTGGCGGTTCCTTCGGCGGCTTGGGCATCGGCTTCGGTTTCGGCGGAGCCTGGCCTGGCAAAACGGTCCGAACGGTGAAGAGGGCGGTTTCGGTTGTCGAATTGAAACACGTGTTTTCCTAAAATCCCATAGGATCCATGCATGATATATTTTCCTACATTTGGTTGATTTTTGTATATTTTTGTGATAAATGTAGGTAAAATTTCCCTAAGGATCCAGATATGGTCTAAGAAGAGGATTTTTAGGGTTCCAAACCCATCCCTAGAATAGGAATACGTGGAATTCTTTTGACATACGTGGATTCTTAGGGACACTTGTTGTGATGATAAATTTTCTGAACATGAAGCATTCAAACGCACCAAAATTGCTTGCTGTGTTTGAGATATGTTGATAGTGCCTTTCAACTCGTTGGAATATATCCAACCAATTCAGATAATATGGAAGTGTCTTCAAGGTGGGCCCCTACTTGTTATAAATGGATTTATTACCCCTATAAGTGGCCTTATAAATGGTTACAGTAACTGGGGAAATAAAACTCGGTAAGTCGAGTTAAAACCCTAACTCTTAGTATTAGGGGCCCACCTCGTATGGACTCAAAAGACTTTTTGGGGACTTACGCCTACATTCAACCAAGACTAGCCAACGCAATCTTATACTCGTTGTATACAGTCTCAATAGAGTATTTGGGGTTTTGGATGGTAGGATGTGTTTTTTTGTTTTTTTGTTTCGACGTTGAATACGTATAATTATAGTCTATCAGTCATTTTTTTCCCATACGATATGTTCAGAAAGAAAAAACATATCAACATGTGTTAGTTTAATGTATAGCCACTTGAAGGATGCCTTAAAATATAACCAACCAACCCACCTCTCTTGGTCGTTTTACTGCAGCATCCCGATGTCCAGCCTGACGTGGGTGTCCAGCCTTTGCCACCTGGCCTGGTGTGTCAAGTTGATAAATTCCTCTGAGAGGTAGAAACACCTTATCAACATAGATGGCATGCCCGATACCAATTTTGGTAGGCCCCTGGTTCCAAGGGTCCAAAAATAAACACAATATGTAGGGACGGGATGTGCCATCTACTGCTTGCAATTACTGTATATGAAACCAAAAAAACCCAAGCTTCATGCACACTATATATTTTCGGGAGAAATCTACCACCAAAATGACCAACATCAAGTCCTGAAGTTTGATTCAGTTGCCGCCAAACGCGACCTTGTCTCACCATCTGCCCAATCATCTTCACCTCAAAAAGGGCCCAAGAGGGGTCGCTATTTCAATTAGCCCACATCTTATTCTAAAAACTGAAATATACGTCTCTTTTTAACCTTCCAAATCAAGCTCCAAAAAATCTGCAATCAAGGGACAAAGGGCCCCAATTAGAAAGGTGAAATGGGTATATATCCACAAGGTTTTACAAGGTGGACCCCTAGAAGTTATAAGTATGGTTATAACTCTCTTTATAACTCCACTTATAGTGGTGAAATAACCCCAATTACCTACATAACTGCATTTGTAACGATCGGCTTGGGGCCCACCTCGTATTTACAAAATCTATTGTATATATATATATACATGTTGGTACAGCCTGAGGAAAAATTGAACAAGACACATTTGCAACCACCATCCATAGCAAATACATGCTAGTCTAATAGTCACTTGTTTATATAAGTTTGAATTGAATTAACCCCCTTCACACTCCCTGCAAAGTGGGTCTATATTGGTTTATAATTGGTTTATAATTTCATAATTCATCAGTGTACTGTAATTGAACAAACCCAACTTTGTTTAGCTACTTAGCACATTTCAGCCACCAATTCTTTGGCTTTTCAATTTATTTCTCCCCGCCCCATCCCGCTCTGTTTTGTGCTCGAACAAATCCAAAAAAATCTGAGCAACGAAAACAAAAACATCTTACTTTCCATGAAATATAGGGATTCTTATAATGGTTTATGGAATAATTCCCACATAACTGGGTAGTATAATCCCCTATCCCATAGAATCCATGGGACTGGTATATTTACCTACATTGATCCCATAAAAATCAACCAAATGTAGCTAAATATAACATACATGGATCCTATGGGTATACACCCTAAACAACTAGGGTACTAGGATGTCCCAGGGAAGTTAGGATCAAAGGTTAGGATCAGTGGGTTATAACCCCAAGTAATACCCCATTCATAAGTGGATTATAAACCGTTGATCCTAACCATTGATCCAAACTTCCAACGGGGGACATCCAAGTAGCCACCCTTTTTTCTAGCTGCTCATCTTAAACGTCAAGGTGCTGGAAGTTTCCTCCCAGGTATGAGCCGGAGGAGCCTGACGACTCTCGACGAGGACCCCGGGATCGAAGGTGGGTTGGCTATGGTTCTTTCTCCCATAATCATCGAAGTTGCAAAAAAGCTGGGGGCTTCCGAAAAGAGTGGGTTTTCCCCCCCAAATCATCCATTTCTAGTAGGGTTTTCCATTCTAAATCATCCGTTTTGGGGTACCACTATTTTTGGAAACACCCAGCTGTATTTAAAAAAGTAACTACTATTGGGGGGGACCCATTTTTCACTTCCATGATTATTGGAGGAAAGGGTAGGTCTTTCCTTGTTGGGACTCATATGTTTAGCTACATTGAATGGTGGATTTTTTATGCTAACTTTGCAGGTTAAATATTTGTGAATACAGCAAAACAATAAAACATATATAATCATGTGGGTTTTGGGGCTGCCCACCAAAAAAATCCTATACCACCTGAACTGCGCGGGTTTTGTTTGGCGGTTTGGTCGTATAAACAATTACCATACATAATCTTTCATAGGAAAAGGCTTTAAGTGGAAAGATTGACTGTAGGCTTTGCGTTCGTACAAAGGCAAAGGGCTTTTGGATCTGGGTCAAGTCTGAACTTTGAACAGATTTCATTGGATCAAAAATCCTACTTCAAACTGAAAAGAACTAAGGCCCTGGGTGTTTAGTGCTTCACCCCAAAGACGACTTTCTGTCGAACCGCATGCATCTTCCGGATCTTTCAGAACCGCACTCTTTCAGGATCCTTCAAGTTCATTACCCTCCCCAAAATAAGAGGTCGCCCCTGAAAATAGGCCAAAGGATCGTCTCCCAAGCACCGAGTTTCAGGGGGTTTCCTTAGTTTCAGGGATGTAATGGTGGAAGATATCCCAAATCCAATCAGATTCCCTTCTCCTAACTGATCCCTTTTCTTAAAGATCGGTTTAGGTTGAAATTATATATATCGAAACCTGGGAGCAACCAAAAACCGAAGAGTGATTATATAGCTAGTGGTTGAACCAACTCATTTGAAAAAAATCGGCAACTTGGATCATTTCTCTGATTTTGGGGAAGATAAGAAACATCTACCAGCACCTTCAAAGGGGTTCCTAAAGGGTATCATTTCACCATCCCTTAGGGTTTTTCATTGGCATCCCTTTGAAGCTGCTGATAACCGTTTGAAACCATATATTTCCCTGGACATCCAAACACTACCCTAAACACCAAACCTCAGGAGGTATGACTGGATGTCTAGGGTTTTATTAACCTTTGAAGATGGGCCATATTTTTTTCTAGGTTCAACTTGACTACCCTGTGATTTGGAAGATTCTGGGACCCTTTAGCTCCCCAATTAGTAGGGAAATAGATCACCCTTGCTAGCTCTGTGGCAGGCACAGGGGAAAACATCAAAATGAGACTAGAGATCACCCCGAGCTTCAAATCGCTCCCCCAATATCACAGCCATTCGACCTGCTGAACAAATAATAAAAACTACAAACAATATTAATCCATCCCTTCGGATCCAATCACCTTTTTCCAGGTTCAACTTGATGAACTTTGGGACCATGAGCTCCAAATTCGTTTGTTTGTCAAGTACGTCTTTCCCAACGCCGCCAACGCCGCCACCGCCTTTGCTGGTTGAACAGGTCTCGCTTTAGGACCTTTCGGACGGAAGCGACTTGAGAGAAAAACATGGAGTGAGGGCCCAATTTTTTCACACATGCAAAAAACAACAAAAAGGGATGTATTTGGGGGGGATGCCGGGATGATGGATGTATGTATAGATGATGTATCATGATATCAACATGTATTCTTGAAAAGTACGTATATCATATCATATCTATTTGGGGGTGGTAGATAACCAAACCAACCATCCATCCAACTGGCATTACAAAAAAACAACCCATCCCCCCAAATCAACTCATCATTACTAGCCAAATTACCCCCCAAAAAAATCACCCACCTACCCAGTAGATTTCCCACCCTAAAGATCCAGATATGTCCTAAGAAATGGATTTCCCCTATATTATCTATATTCCTATTCTCCTACTGGATTGGGAGGGGTCTGGATTCTTAGTGCCATGAAATACGGGAAAATTTTGCCCTTCCAAAAAGCTACATTTTTTTTTCGCCAAAGACACGTGGCTTCAGGGCGGGTGCTCCTGATTCACCTGGAGGACCCCCGGGAGGAAACTGAACTTTGTTGGGATGACAAATAGGAAAATCCCATAGGATCCATATGGTGGTTTCCTAAGGGTGGTAGGAAATGGTCCATATGGGGGTTTCCTACCAGTAAAATGGTGGGTTTCCCCAACTGGCCCATGGGTTTTCCCACTAAAGATGATCATTTTGGGGTGTGAAATGGGGGGTTCCACCATGTAAGGAAACACCCAAAAGGTTGAAATATCCATCTATTGTCCTTCCTTCATGGTTGTTTAGATTATGTCATGGTCCTTAAAACCCATACTGTTGATGGCAACCAGAAATCCGAGAAAAAACAAACCAGTTGAGGGAAAGGTAGTTTATCCCCATTATTTACAGGCCGGGTTTTATGACAATCCCAGATGGTTGTTTGGAATTTCTGAACCATCAACTGTAGGATCCAGGTACCTGGCTATGACCTCCAACTAGATAAAAAGGTCGCGACCTTGAAATCTGAGCCACGAAAAAAGAAAAAACTCAAACAATAACCCAAAAAATACGGGTTTTTTAAATAGGGCTTCTGAAATAGTGGTTTATGAAAGAATCCCCACACAAACTGGGTAGGATGTCATCCCCATATCCAAAAAAGAATCCATGGGTGTATGGTATATTTCCCTACATTGATCCTATTAAAAATCAACCATTCATGTAGGTGTAGGGTTTCACCAGTCCCATGGATGCGGGACTGGAAAGGCACACATGACTTGTTTGCAGTGAAAAAACATATCTGAAAATGGTAGAAAAACAAACATGATCAGTTTTTGCATGACATGCTATTGGCAGTTTTAAAGGGTGTGACGTAGTATTAGTACAATTATTATTGGGAATCAAGTAATCCCTAGGGATCCAAGCACCTTCTGAGAATGGTAATGGAACCCAAATACTTTGCTGAGGCGGTGATTGGACACCCAAAGTGAGCCAGGATACCTGGCAAATTGCTTGTTGCTTAATTTTGGTGATTCGGGGGGGACCGTCAAGGTATGTACTGTCCCCAAAACTAGGACTTCGCCCCTTAAAGACTCTCCATTTAGTCTCCCAACAACTAGTTGGTGGTTGAACCAACCCATTTGAAAAAAATGCTCGTCAAATTGGATTCCATTTCCCCAAGGATCAGGGTAAAAATTGAAAAAAAATTGAAACCACCACCAAAGGAATCTCTCAAACCTGCCAGAAAGGTGTTACAAGTATAGTATAATTCCCGATATAAGTGTGTTAGGAGTTCATCCCCTATATATCCTTTAAAAAAACAGTAAGAACCCCAGAAATTAACATATCTCATTTTGGAGGAGGTTAGTTAGTTAGTTAGTTAGTTAGTTAGTTAGTTAGTTAGTTAGCTAGTTAGTTAGTTAGTTAGTTAGTTAGTCAGTTAGTCAGTTAGTTAGGTAGTTAGTTAGTTAGTTAGTTAGTTAGTTAGTTCGTTGGTTAGTTGGTTCGTTGGTTAGTTGGTTAGTTGGTTAGTTAGTTAGTTAGTTAGTTAGCTAGTTAGTTAGTTAGTTAGTTAGTTAGTTAGTTTGTTTGTTTGTTTGTTAGCTAGTTAGTTAGTTAGTTAGTCAGTCAGTTAGTTGGTTAGTTCGTTCGTTCGTTCGTTCGTTCGTTCGTTCGTTAGTTCGTTCGTTCGTTAGTTACCTGGGGTTCATTGGGGTTCCTTATGTAAAAACACTAGGGGCCTTTTTTTTCATTGTTGCCCTAGTCTTCCAAGTACCTTCTGAGTAGGTGTTTGGACCCACAAATACCCCCTGAAAAGACCTTTAGGGGGTCCAAACACCTACTCAAAGGGTATTATTTGGAGGATGTTGGAAGACTAGGGTTGATGTAGTCACCCAAACAACCGTTTTTTTCCGAAACGCTTCACTGGTCGGTTTGTCCCGGCCGCCTGGCTTCCCAGCTTTGGCCTGGCGATGGAAAGAATTTATGCTTCATGGGGGTCTAAGCTGCTACGTCATCCTACCCTTCAATAGACGGGAATCGATATGTCAAATTGGGGGCATTATTTTTGGAAAACCCGAAAAAAATTGAAGAAATCACAGGTTTTCTTATATGAAAATCAGTAGGAGTTTAGACCCGAAGACATGTAAAAAACCTTCCTAGTTGTTGATAGGTTGAGGGTGATGGTGATAACTTATCCATGGTTATTGGAAATCATTTGTTTCTCCATGGTCTATGAATGATCCTTGCTTGTGGCTTGTAATATATACCTTCCGTGGTTAATGCTGGGATTAGTGCGCGTCAACCCTTTCGAATCATCTCACGGCTTAGAGTTTAAAATGCCAACCCTAGTTGCCCAGTGGATTTGCGAATGAATCCTACAACATCCTTGGATCCTTTCCTCTGAGCAGTTATACGTTTTTGTTGCGCATGATATTGCCATGATCACGTAGCACGTAGATTCACAGGCACATGGCTCAAGATTTTCCACAGAAACACAGCGTGAAACACTAATAAAACACCAAACAAACAAGTTGCCATCCTTTTGGGATTTTGAATCAATGCGTCAACTCAAATGAGGGGTTTTCCACAAAAACATCATGAGCTCTCATTGCAAAAGTCACACAAACTGTGTGGATTTTCTTTGGGGGGGGAGTCAGTCACTCAAGCTAAATTCTGCATAGCTCCAAATGGTTTCCTTAGAAACACAAACCTGGAACCCCAAATCTCCCCTTTTTCGATTGCAAATTGGTGCCCTCTCCAACCCCAACTTGTGCCGCCGCCTTGGGCGGATGCTTCGGCGACGTCGGACGCCTCGGGGAAACTCATGGCGTTTTTAAGGGAAACCAAGGCCTTGTGAAGGGATTCTTGATATCATCCCTACTGTTGATGGAAGAAATCCCAAACAACCATCTGAGATGTATAAAACCCTGTAAAAAAAATGGCAGTTTCTTCCATATCAACTGCATGCAGGATTTCCTCCATCAACAGTATCCCGCAAGAACTGGTTCATTATTTCACTTAACTAGCATATTCTGACCCCACCATGACATAACTACCCTCCCGAAGTTTAAGATAGGCGCCCCTGAAAAGTTACCTTCCCAATAGGAAAGTAGTCTTCCAACCACCGTTTTTCAGGGGCAATGTTAAACTTCTGGGGTGTATCTAGATTTTTTTTCTGAGCTCAAACAAGTTCATCCTTTCCCTATGTCACATGAATAACAACTAAACTCAAGCATGCTGGTGGGCTCAAAACGTGTGGGAAGCCTGCTCGTTTAAACAAGGAATTTATCTGAATTTATCTCCTTTACAACCCAAACATTTTTCAATCATGGAAACCTAAGGGCAACCCCCCATGCCGGCCAACACCCACCAAGGAAACAAGGTCTAGTGCATGCTAGTGGTTCATTTAGTCAAATTGAATCATTTCTCCAAGGTTCGGGGTGAACAAAAAAAAGTTTGAAACTAGAAACTACCACCTATAGTTTGACATTCTGGGTGGCTTGGACATCTTGGACCCCCATATATTTTCCATGGCGAACCTCAACTTCTGGATCGGATCCCTCCCATTCCCTCCCCACTTCCAAAGTCCAAGGTTCATCTTGGGAGGGACTTTTGGTTTTGGCTTCAACCTGAGTGTTCGAAATTCCAGGGTTGCCATGAATTTGGCCCCGAATCAAAGCTTTAAAACCCTTGAGCTTCCAATATTTATATTATATCTAGATCCGGATTTTGGTATCATCTGTCTGTGTTTTTTTGTTGTGTTTCCGAAAAATGTACCGGGGGGACAAATCTGCAAACCTTTTCCAGGGACGCTACTTTGGGCTCTTTACAGTGTAAGCAAAGAGTTGTTTGATCGAAGGTTTTTTGTTGGTTTCAAGTGACCAAACAAAAATGCAGCAACAAAAGACAAGATGTCCCCTAAATGGTAACCAATCATGGCCAAAAGACAGATGTGTTCTCCCAAGTACCAACTGATTTTTTCCACACTTACCCCCAAGTTCCAAGTTGGAAGGGTTATGAATCCTTGAATCTTTTTGTCAATCCCATCGCCAAAAAAGGACCAAACATTTCCCTCCAAGTGATGAGGCAAAATCAAAAGCGTGCAGGTGTGTGTATTGAATCCACTTGGATGATCCCAAGTGGGTGAGGGAGTTTCAACCTTGACTTTTTGTAGACGAACCAATGGTTTAATATGGTTTAATACATCCAGGCAGCGGTGTAGTAAATCACAAAGTGGGAGGATATGGATAGCTATTGCATTCTCATGTGGTTGCTGGGTAAGAATAAAATCTGGTTGAGAATCCATGTGTATATATAAATGTATATATATATATAATATAGATGTTGCTTACGGGATACACCCAAATCATGCATGCCAACAAAACTTGGGAACCAAAACATGCATTGCTTACTTAGATTCGAACAAACATGCGTACCATGATAAAATCAAACATAATGCTGCTGAATCCCACTGCAGAATATAAAAACCATCACCAAAATCCCAAATCCAAGCATGCAAAAAGTACGTTTGATAAGAACTTACAACTAACTGACTGATTCCTGCGGGATTCCCATGTCCTGGGCGTTCTCATGACTGAAAAATAACTTCATCTGGGTGAATCATATACAGTACGACGTACGATTTCGCCCACCTGGATTTTTACATAAAATGAGGCCACCTTTAGTTTCAAATTTCAATCGCTTCCAAAAAAAAAAACAAATCCTGAATCTCAACATGCTGTAAAAGCCATACTCACTCTCCTATCGTACACACTCCCCAAAACTAACAGCTAGGATTGCTTCCAACCATCAATCTTCAGGTGCGAGATGTTAGTTTTAGAGAGGATAAATCTTATCTCAACTCTTAAAAGAACACTGGTTGGTGGTTGAACCAACTCATCTGAAAAATATGCTCGTCAAATTGGATCATTTCTCCAAGCTTCGGGGTGAAAATAAACAAATATTTGAAAACCCACCACCTAGAAACAACTTCTTGACCCCCTTGGAGCCATGGACCATCCCTGGACAACTTCTACTAATTAACAATTACTGGAGGATACAAATACATCAGAGAAGGACCAAGCACCAATTAGGGATGATAAATCGACCATCTCAACTCTTTACCCCCCAAACGTGGCCCCCCAACGAGGCTCCAATGGGTGCCGCCGGTGGAGGGGTTGGTGGAAGAGGTGCCTTCCCCAAGCTAAGCTAAGCCATGGAGATGGACCATCCCCACCGAAAACGAACGGCGGTTGAACCCTGGACCCCCAACAAATTGGTGGGTTTTTTTGTAGATTGTGCACCCCGGAAAACTAACGAATACTGTATGCCCTAAAATGGGACTATTTCAATAGGAAATACATCTTCCAACCATCATTTTTCAGGGGATATGTTAGTTGGTGGTTGAACCAACCCCATCTGAAAAATATATAAAAATATGCTCGCCAAATCAGAAATCTTCCCCAAATAGGGGTGAAAATAAAAAATATGTGAAACTACCAACCAGAGATGTTTCTCCTTTTTCTGAAGTGTGGGTATTTTCAGGTTTCATCTTTGTTTTCGGAGGTGTATTTGGAGCTTTGTATTTAAGGGCAGAATCACCCTTGAACCCCTAGAAAGGAGGGCCCGTTCAAAATGATGTATGGAATGTATGGGTTTTTAACCATAAAAACAACCACCATCAAAACATGAATTGGTGGGATTTCTCTTCCCTTCTCATTCTAAGGGGTGACAGCCAAGGGTTTGTGCTTAATTCCTTTGATTGTATGGCGAGTTCGGTGATCACTAGATGTAAACCTGCAAAATTTGACACGAGAACATTCTGGGCGTGGGTTTCCGCATCCCGAATCATACTCAGAGTGGTTTGCCGTATACAAAAAATTCAATGTGTCCCTGATTCCTATTGTAAAAAATATTGATTACAATTACAATGTTTGATGACCATTTTTTTTAAACACAGTCCCGTTTTGGGAGCGTGTAACAGAAACAGAAGGAACGTAGCAAAACCCCGCACATTTCAATAACAAATCCTGGATTACTTATTGATCAGGACCTTACGGTGGCTTCTTGGAATCTTTAAGCAGATTGGTTTTACAACCCTGCAAACTATCAACAAACATATCGACTTGTGGGCGATGCATGCCGTAACTCAGTTTCGGCACGTTTAGAAAAAGTTCCCCCAGTATTCCCAACCCTTGTCAGATTGTTGTAATCAATCATTTTCCCTGATTTCATTGGCTTGATTAGATAAAATGGTTATTTTCAGGGTTCCAAAGTTACTCTCAAAAAGGCGTACAATCCTAGAAACTAGGGGCTCGCCCCAATAAGATTTGGAAGATGAGCTTCCTCTTCCACAAGGACTGTGTATCCCACACTGGGGTGTCCACGGCAGTTCGCAAGTAGTAGCAAGTTCAGGTATCCCCCTGTAAGTAACTGATATACTAACCATCAAAACTAAGCTGTAACTTTCATGAATTATGAATTACAACATATTGATAATCAAAAACAACTCAACTGACCAACAATCGTTACTAAGTTGCGTGAACACGACCCTAATATATTACGCAATTACGAAAAAAAACATCATTTCAAGCACTCGTTGAAACCCAAGGATGTTGAATGGGTACAATAAATACAATAATGTAATTCCTGATGCTGTTCAAAAAGAACCTGACATTCCCCAAGAAAAATCACATCATATTATCAGGGAACACATGTACTGTAGATGATTAATCCAAGATGATAACTACACGTATCCCGGCATCCAAAATAAATCATGTGGCTAATAGTCACTGATACTATTCAGTTTATTTTGAAAGGAATCCTGAAATTAACGGATTCTGTACAAAACCCTTCAATATGAGCAACGGTGTTTTTTGCCGAAACTTAACATTTACTTGCAGGAAATTTGCCAGTTGCATTCCTTTTTTGGTTTAAAAATAGTTTCGTAAACAAATTTTTCCCCCATACACAACAACCTCATCCCAAACACACGGCACAATTACCCGCAACCGCCACGCCTTTGGTGTCGTTGGAAGTCGAGGCTTCTGGGCGACCGATGACCAGAACCCAGGTTTTTCATCTACTTGTGGATCTATAGTGGCGCCCACTGGTATCATTATTATCCCTCTGGGAACTAACATATCCGTTCCCAAGGTACTGTTTGAAGATGGTTTTTTTTGGGATATGTAAGTTCCATGGAGGGTGATTGTCCAAGATCTTAAGCATTTCGTATTAGAACATTTAAACAGCTACAAGTATTTGGGGGGTCACAGACTTTGAGTGCTCAAATCAATTGGAACTTGTCGGCTGAGCATTGAACTCACCCGAGTTCCTTTTCATCCTAATGAAGCTACGCAACATTTCAGGAGATTCCTATGCAAAACCGTTACACATCTTTGGTTTGTTTTTGGGTGGGTGGTTTTGGTGGTTTTCATTGAGCACTTTATGAGAATCCGTCAACCTGCTTTAAAACCATTTGGGGACGGTTCTGTTGAAACAATTCCCGACCGAGATTCGTCTCAGGAGTCCAAAAGAAAAAGGTTGGTAGCCAAATCCTCAAACAATCTTCAAATAGAAAACATCGTTAAACTTTTCGAAACATAACTTATTGCAGTGCGGGCGGAAGGAGTGTCTGACCATGCACTTACTTGCGCCATCTGCACTGTCTGCAACATCGGCGCCATCTGCGTCACCTGCGCCATTTGCGCTATATATGCCATCTCAAAGGAAATCATCGAGGATGCTGAGGTGACGGAAAATGACATCCTGCGCTGTGATGTGGCCACGCAGTTCTCCATAATGAGTCGCTATGCGAACTTTCTGGCTCAACCGACATGAACGCATTGACACGTTCCATGCCAACCTGCAACGGATTTGCGCCAGCTTGTAACAAAAGCTTTGCCACATCCAGTTGGCTCTTCATGGAAACCAGCTCTATTGGCGAAGCGTAGGCATACGCAATGTTATGATTTGCGCCATGTCGAAGCAGCAAGTCAAGAAGGAGAAGGATCAGCAGACTGAACGGCAAAGCCGCCTCCCTGTGGCCAAGTTGGGATCTGCCCGCCCTTGAAGGAGAACCTGCACTGCTGCAGCAGAATTCCTTTTCAAGCTTTCAAAACGGCCATCGACGTTGAAAACCAACGCATTTGGGTCTTGCCCGCGTTTATAATGGTCATGGTTTCGTGAAAATTGTTGCAGCGGACAGCTTCCTCCAGATCTCTGGCCCAAGATGACATTACGTTTAGGAAGTAGAGTAGCTGCAACGCCGTTCATCGGATCCATGTCGCGCAAGACAGCAGAGTCATGCAACATGTTGTGTCCAGAAGCGAACGCCACGCAAAATGGAGGGCGGCCCTGCCAAAAGCGGACCCAAAGTTGCGGCAAGTGGAAACAGAAGGGAACAAGAATCCACAAGTGGGACCGCAAAAGTGGGAACAAAGTGGAAACAAGACTCCAAAAGGCGGACCAGAGAAGCAACGAAGTGGGAAGAAAATGGGAAACAAGAATTCGCAATGTGAGACCAGAAAAGCAACAAAATGGGGCCAAAGTGGAGCAAAATGGGAAGAAGAATCCAAAAGTGGGACGAGAAGATCCGTGGATTCGACCCAAAGTGGGCACCCAAAGCTGGCCCTGGAAAGGTAATATTTACCCATATACACCATCCCTATCATGTCATTTTTCATCCAAGACTGCAAGTAGATATCTTATCGTAACTACTCGTTGGACACTGCATTTGCAAGTGCTTGCCCATTATGCAATCGGGTCACACACCCCAACCTGAAGGAGGCATCTGTCAGTCATCATGCAAGCATTTCCCAAAGATGGTGCGGGTGGTGCGGATGGCGCATAGACGCCCACCCCGCCCGCAATGACATATTGTAACTCACACCTATATATGAGAGTATGTTTTAACCGTTGCTGAAAATGTGAATAAATAATAAGAAGATGATTATAAAAACCCCAATCCACTTACCAAACAAAATCCACTGGGACATCTTAATAGCATCTACCTTGGACCGAAAGCCAAAACTTCCAGGGTTTTCTCCGCTGGCCTCGTGAGGAGCTTCCTGGCAGCGATTTTTGTCCACCCTTGAAATGTGACTGGGGGTGACCGGTCGTAAAAAAAACATCTGCACATATATTAATCATATATTATATAGTTAGTTTCAACCCATCTGAAAATGTTAGTCAAATTGGATCATTTCCCCAAGTAGGAATGAAATAAAAATCCTTGAAACCACCACCTAGTATCCCATAGGATCCATGGGACCGGTATATTTCCCTACTGGTTGACCCTAAACATCAACCAAATGTAGGAACATATACCATACATAGATCCCATGGGTACAAGTGAATCGGGATGCGCGTTGTTTTCTCTGTGTTTTAATTTCGGATCTTAATCTACGAAAGGATTCCCGAAGAATCTACGCGAGCTGTCATTTATCGATGAAATCGCTGTAACATTGCAACTTGATTTTCAGAGCCACCAACAATGAGTAAAATAAAGGAGCAATGACCCTCTAGTAACTTAGTAAACTAACATAGCAATGGAACATACCCATTTTTAATAGGACATACATCTTCACAGGGTTCATTTTCCATTGCTATGTTTGATTCCCGCGTGTAATCATCACATGCCAAATACAAACACAGAAACAGTTTCAACACATCCACTGTCACATTGTAGCGGGACGGGGGGTTGGATATGTAGGACGCTTCTAAGCCTCTATGCCTCTATAAGTGATGCCAGCCTGATTCTGCAGTCATGAGAGTCGGGATACTACAAAATGACCAGGAAGGTCAGTGCGCAACTACACTAGGTGAATGTGAAGGGGGATATAATTCCCTGAGCATCACAG